>VKKT01005978.1:0-19348 GCA_008038995.1 Haliotis laevigata | reverse complement strand
ACTCTTAAGGGTTTGATTGGATGTGATCCAAATGGAAGCTTAATGTTTGTTTCAGAACTATTAACTGGTTCAATATCTGATAAAGCAATCACTGAACAGTCTGGGTTTTATGATGTCATTAAGTCGATGAAAGAAATTTGACACATTAATGAAGGTGATGGCATCATGGTTGACAAAGGTTTTTCTATCATGAATGAAGTTGAAAAACTAGGTTTGAAACTGAATATACCTCCAAAAGGAAGGACAGGAAAACAATTCAACATGGGAGAAAATTCATGTAGAGAAAAAGTGGCAACGCACAGAGTTCACATGGAGAGGTTTATTAACAAGGTGAAACAGTATAAATTATTGTCAAATTGTGTTCCAACATCTCTATTCTCCAGGCTAAACAAGACATTATTTCAGGATGCTTTGTTTAAGTAATGGTGCATATCTAAGTTGTTGAATGAGGTCAAGCTACTATTGTATACAACAACTCGTAATAAAACAAAATTTCAAACTCTTCTGAAATGGTTTTAACTTAGTTGCACCTCTTTGACATAGATATCTAGATATATACCTGATAAGATAGTGCAGATCCAATTGGCACATCTCCCATAGGAGTTTGCACCCAATGCAAATCATGTTGTGCTGTTCTATGCAGGAGTGGTGTGCCCTGTAGAGTTCGAAGACTTGCCATATCAACCCTTGGTAGCCTGAAATACACAGATATACATACAGTTCATATACAAAAAAATCATTTTACAGTTGTGTTTGTAATATAAATTACACTTATCATTACAAAAGCAGATTTTCTATCATGAATAGAGAATTTCTTCATTCTGTATTTAGGTAACATGAGGGCAGTTATCATTCTTAACTTGTAATCAAGTTAAAATGTACAAATGTTTCATGGATATCTTGAATTATCAATTTTAGCAAAATGTCTGATGAAATAAGAATAAAACTATACTTGTAATTCATGTCGGTGTGGCATTGTACTGGCTTCCGCTTGCGTTGCTCAGTTGGTCTAGCAACCACAACCTGGCTGATAGGCACTGGCAAGATTTTGTCTCCCCTTGGCTTGTTCCATTGTTTTGGCATGGATGTGGAACTCAAATCAGATGGAATTTCTTTGAAGTTGTGGAGCTTGAATCCGTGCAATGTCTTGGTCATACCTATTATATGGGGACACTTCCCACTTAAACTGAAAGAGAAATAGCAAAGATTACCAAATTTATTTAGCAGATTATGAGTAGCTTTTATAGTTTACCTTGTTTACTTGATACTCAGTAGACTGGTTCTAATAACTAAATAATGCCTTGATCATACAAATGTTCTAACCTAATATCTAAGACTTTCTTCAAGCATGGATTTATTGGGAAAATGTAGGACCAATAAATTGTGGTATATTTGCATTAATTCACTTTGACAATTATATTATTAGAAATAACTAAAAACTTCATAAACAACATTTGATATAGGGCCTCTCCCAATAATTAAAACCAAACGGTATTTTGACATTGACAAGTCTAGCCTCTACGTTCTAGACCCTTTCAAGATTGGCTGTACTATGCATCACAATAAATTAAAATCGTACGCACACATTTTCGTAACAGGTATAAAATCATCTCCGAAAATAGCAACTTACCCAGCTTTACAAGAGCAATAAGCATATTTGATTCGGTCGACATCAAGATCAAGTGACAGTCGATGAGGCGAGTTGTTTTTCCTGAGTGATGGCCATCACTTGGCGGATACTGTCGGGAAATGAAGTGTCACCTCATGAATGTAGCCTTGCTGGTAATAATTAAGTCCCGTACGCATGCTCTTAGTCGATATTTGATCAGCAATCGGTAAAAAGGACACAGGAGAGTTTTCTGGAATGCATGCGAGATAATTGCTTTGCTCGGCGGCGGCCATTTTGTTAGAAAGCGTGGGGAGCCTCGCGGCAGTATCCAAGGGGGAGGGGCTTAGCGAAGATGCGCGGATCCATAAATATTTCAATGTTTCAGCAGACTATAATACAGGGCTCCGTTTCACAAAGCTATCGTAGCACTACGACGGTCATAAGTCTGTGTTACAGTATAGGAAGTACGATTGCTACGAGATCTTCTGCTTACGAGAGCTTTGTGAAACGGGTCTCAGGTGTCTACAAATCCAGATTTCGATGATCGACCCTGTTCAGGGCTTCAAGGATCAAGAGTATAGTAAATACACATTGTCATTTGGAAAGTGGTCAAGTGTAACGCGTGTTTTAGAAATTGTAATCCCATTATTCGTATGGGTTACGGGTTGTATGAATGGACCACTGAAAATCACTGATGACTCGAGATGTTCGCGAAAAGGGTAAACTTGTCTATCATGGCCCCAGACTTGTCGGAGAAGACAGGTTGGCATAGCATTTGATAACATTGATGACAGCATTATATATATATCACAGATACGTTTTGCACAGCTCCTTCTTGTGTGAAAAAAAACAACAAAAATCAATAACCTCAATCAGCAATGGTTCAATAGTAAATAGCAAAGGTTAAGAAAGATCCATGTCTGGGTTATTTTGATAAAGAAATAAGCCGATGTATCAATGAAGGCAAGCCCAAAGCTGTCAGGAATAATGCAATATTGTGTAGGAAAAAGATAAATATAGCAAACAACAAACTCAAAGATGAAAGTGTTAAATATTCTGAAAAATTCTGGACATTTTTACAATTACTCTCAAATTCCAATGAGCGAAACGAAAATGATTTGCGGATGGTTCTTATCACTTCTATGCTAATCAATCTAACGAGACAGCAACAGATATCCAGATTCTTGAGTTACCAAATTGAGATTCCTTGTCACTTACAGAACAAGCCATCAGGTATGGATTAAGTTGTTGATAATATTTTCATAAAATCCATCAAATATTGGTTCGTAATTTGAACTAATCTATAATTGAATTTAAGGACATTATGTGAATTGGTCACTTGACATTATTATTCCGTTTCATAACAAGGCAATATGGCTGATACAAATTACTAGAGAGGGTATTGAGTGAACTGTTTCCATACACAGGACTGGAGCTGTAGTGACCTAAATGCACATAAATTTGAACGTTTCCTTCAAATTATTTCCACTTGTATTTGTGGCTATGACTAGGAGGATGTCATTCACGATCTTTTTATGTGTCCAAATTTTGCTGAAGTTTGATCAAGATGTTTCCTCTATGAAAATGGTTTCGATCTACAATCAGTTTTCTATGGAAATTATTAATTTTCTGATGAAATTAATCAAAGTATTGTCAACTCTGTACACAACTATTTTACAACGTTTTATTTATCTTCTTTACAGACTTTACAAAGATACCTAACGAAAAGGGAATGGTAAATTATTGGTAGATTTTGTACATGCAAATGACTCTGGTCACAGCAGCACATAAACTCGGGGCACTATTTTGGAACATGTTGAGCAAACCAGAAAAATACTCTGCCGTAATGTAGAGGTGCGGGACAATATCGTATCGGCTTGAATTTCTGGTTTTTTCGGGAATAGCACTTTATCTCACACAGCCAAATACGCTACACGAACAAATTCAGTTCAGCTCGTGGATCACGACTGTAAAATAATTGTTGGAAGTACATAATTGGAATATTATTGCACTGCATGTGACCTTTCTTAATAGTCTCACAGTGTCTGAACCACGTTATTTCTCCTTCCGCTCAGCCTTTGATATAATATCGCCATACATGAACTTTAAAGTTGTCCACATTTGTCTCACTAACGCTAAGTAACAAACGATACGATAACAAACAATGCCATATCAAATTATGTATTCAGTGAGAAATGAAAAAGAGTGTTTATTCTGTTGCGGTTATAACCGGAGAGCACAGGCGGGTGAGTTCTCTGAGTGTACCATTTGTATCTTGGACCTCCGTACGTCTTGTGAAATTCGTCTTGATTGTCCTGCTTAAATAGACGATGGAAAGCGAAATGTCACACAAGTAAATTTGATGTTGCATTGCTGTAATGTTCCCCGTGGGAGAAGTCTTTCTCATAAGATATATATTCCATTGTTTAGAGCAGGCCTATTACTATTACGCCCCAATGTTGCTAAACACCTGGTAGACCTTTAGCCTGACATAGACGCAGACCTCGCATGTTCAAGTTCAGATCTGACAGTTGCCGAACATATTGATTCCGACATGAATGCAATATATCAGCAGTTTATTGTTTTCCTAAATAAGTGGAGTGCTTTCTACAACATTGGAGATACATGTATCGTTGTCCTGATATTCCCCCGAACGGAAGCTGTGCATATATAGGGTACAATGTGTATGTAGGGTATGGCCTTAAGACTGTTCTACTTTAACCAGGATACTTCGAACTTGTAACAGTCGTTTGAGAAGATCAAGAGAGAAAGGGGTAGTACGCGATGTATCTGACGGACGTATATGGAGAAAGTTCGATGAATGTTACTGTATAAATACAATAATTGAAATACCGGTTATGTTTAAAAAGTACCCTCAATCTGATAGCCGAGGGGGTTATTGTGAAAGATTGCAGTATGTATCATCATAAACGGGCCAAGATAAAAGTACATGTCATTCRTCCCCATTATATCCCTTTATACACACGGCACATCGTTGTTACAGGTAGGGCAAACACTCTCTTCTACAGGTTTCTGCCGGTTTCACGCTACATAAATGCATTCAGACTATTGAGAAAAGTAGCGACGCATGTTCTCCCCCATCATATATATAATTGTATAGATACCTAGTGATTAGTGATAGCGTTGAAGCAACGTATTAAAATTTACGACATCATTATCATCTGCGGTAGTACTGCCACACCTAGCATCGTTTTTATTTCTCTCTTACATAAGAGGGGCGGTGGGGTAGCTTAGTAGTTAAAGCGTTCACTCGTCACGCCATAGACCCGGGTTCGAATCCCCACATGGCTACAGTGTGTGAAGCCCATTTCTGGTGTCCCCCGCCGTGATGTTGCTGGAATATTGCTAAAAGCGGCGTAAAACCAAACTCAGTCAGTCTTACATAAGAAGAAATATCACAGACTTACCATGGTAACGGTAATTTGGCATACTATTTATTGTCGTATTCTTTAATCTGCGATTAGAATTAAAATCAGTTTTGACGTGAGCATGTTAAGACAAAAGAAACTGTAAAACTAAAAGTATCATGATCGAATGTATAGGCCTTTGTAAAAGCGAGTTTCAAGCCACCTACATAAAAAACTGTTTTCATCATAAATATCTGCTAGTCCGAGGCACTATTCCAACCATATCATGAACATGTGTTTGTGAATAATAATCAAATAGTGATGTTACAAGGCGTCCATGCCGCGGCAACAACACATGCACACGCGCAAGAATTGCAATACGGGCCCGTAAACCACTGATTCTCCGTGACCTGGAAACTAGGGATGACTATTGAGGGGGAACAATTATTGCGATATCGATAGTCTATTGCAACATACCATTGCGATAGCGATAGTCTACTGCGACCAACTATTGCAATACTAGTGGGGTTTTTTCACCTTGAATTTCTTATTTGAAGTCATTTCCCAAATAAATGTATAGTTTATGTGAAATAAAAACAAGCTGAAGTAGTTTCAGTCTCTTTTAATAACTGACAAGAAACTTCAAGTAAACAGTTAAAACATAAACTCAATGAAGCTGCAAGTCTGCACCCAAACATCTTGTATTTTGGGCTGCGCATTTATCAACGGAAGTCAATTACTAAACTATCGATAGTCACACATACTATCGAAGCATCGATAGTCTTTCGCTTCTACCATCAATTAATTGCTCTCGGAGACTCAACAATTGCAACCCATTGATAGTTCGATGCATCGTTACAGCCCTACTGGAGACACATGTGATTGAGCGTATGTATGGATGGGTAGAAGAAAAAAGACAAATTGGATTCTCGTGCTGTTATACTTTTGGAATTATATGTAAACATTCGTTCTTGTCTAGGAATAAATGTATATTTTCCAATTTCAACCAAATGTACATTTGAAGGATATCGAAATCTAGGTTAAGCTATTTGAATCATATTTACAATTAAAGACCCAAACAATGGTTATTGTCGAAATGTTTTGTTTTCCATGTCTTGTACCAGTCACAGAACGATATTATTTCCCCTTCCGCCCATCCCTTACTGTAATGCTTACGCCCTAAATGAAGCATGTCTTGATATCCCCAGGTTCCGCGTCTGTCAGAATCTGCAGGAAAACTAACTGCAGGGTTCGGGTTACAGAATTAACATCCCAAACACCCATGGCTGGCGGGGCCAACATCTTCAGTAACATTTACATCTGGCAACGCTTAATTCGCAAGTGGTGAGGCGATAAGCTATTGAGGCTAAGGGTCCTGTACCATGTTTGTGAAGTATCTATGATGCCTTACACGAAGTCTATAATCTTAGCAAGTCCAGCTATGTATTCACTGACTTAATCATATTGGAAAACACATGGCAACCTATACTTCATTGTGACTATGATTAAGATCATTGTAAACCACAAGGGTTTTTAATTTTGAGTTAACGGACAGGCTTTCGGTGTCAAACATTTGAAACTTCGACCAAAGGTAATGTTATTCTGTCTGCAAATCTGGCTTTTTTTTAATGCTTTGGTTGCACTTAATGATAAGTGATTGTTACATGTACATATGGTGTTTTTGAAGTGTTTTCACGTGTTTTCCCCCACTCTTTCCACACCCGTAAAAATCAATTTTCTATATATGTCTGTAAGGAAATGGGATGGCTGAATTTGGCCACCTGAGGTAGTAATCGCAGCATTCTGGTTACACTGCATTGAGCTCGAGAGGACAGAGCTTGGCAAGATACCAATAAATATGCTTGTACATCATACGTGATTCAATGTTATTAGAGATAAAGAATTACTGCTACGAAGTACCAACTGAGTTCGGCATTGCTAGCGGGGTACATAGAAAATGTTACTTGCTTGTAAGCGGGGTATATTGCAAATAATAGAAGAACGCTCAGCCAATCAGAAACGACATTTATGTGTGAGGCAAGATAATGATGTATATTTCCTTATATGAATATATCTCAAATATTATGTATACACTGATGATGGACCTGCCAGTCGGATATTCCGAGTCACATATAGGTAGCAAAACGTTAAATGGTACCCATGGTGGTGCCTACGTCTTGCCCAAAGGTTCACCAACTGAGGTTATCTACCCTTTCCAGGAAATCGACGATTTGAAGGCACTTTTAAGAGTGGAAGATCTTCTATGTTTCTTGGTGTACTCTGCACGGTAAGATGGTTCAGATGGACCCCATGTGTCATCAGGTTTCAGGGACATCTTGATCCTCTGAAATAAATCCAATACCATAAGCACTCCGCACAGAAACATTGCTAAAAAAGCCCTTCCTTCAGGAGCATTAAAAACTAGAAGCCTTACACAAATCTTTTCGCACAGCTACTGACGACCGCATTTACAGTATTGCATACACATCCAAGACACTGTCATGAGCTGAAAGAAAATACTCAAGGACCTGTTGCCATATATTATGAGTCTAGAAAGGCATAGACTCATTTAACCAAGAGTCAACAGGCATATGCTGATGAAAGGTATTACTTCCAGATGAAACAATGACGGGATTACTTCTCTGAGTGTACTCCAACCTTGTGCATCAACCTCATTAATTGTGCAAACATAAAGCACTTACTGTTCTAACTTTACTGTTTGTATATAACCTTGCCTCCAATATTGTGCATCACTTGCTTGATAACGGTGTTAGTAGCTACACCGAAACGACGCTCATATTATATTAATGAAGTTGCATTTCCATAGAACTCTCCTTGTTGTTAATGACGGGATTATTTGCTAATTATTAAACCTTTATGTTTATCTTGGGTTTGACGAATTGTGTAAAGACACATTAGTCTCTTCAGTTCCACTTCACACAAACAATTATCACATTTCATTTTTTCGAAAGGAACAGCAACATTTCAGTGATGCGTTTTCAACGCAGTGATGAGCTTTTAATCACCGTGGATTACTGTATGTATCACCATTCAAATGATAAAATAGATCCAGAGAGGTGAGGTAATATGGTTTATAACGTCACTTTCAAGACTCATGCACTTTCACGGCGACATGCGGATACGAATTGATCTTCAGCAACCCATGCATGTTATTACTCCACTAACGGGATCTCTGATGTTGTTGACACATGTCATTGTATCCCAATTTATGCGTAGATTAATGCCCATGCTGTTGGTCATTGGATTGTCTGGTCCAGACTCGATAATTTACAGACCGCTGCCATATAGCTGAAATATTGCTGAGTGCTGCGTTAAACAACAAAGAAATAATGGAAACTGTTTCATTGAGAATGTTGATACCTTTAAACCGAATTACCTGAAAAACACCTCCTTTCCTACGGTAAAGAGCGAGAAACATCATTATTATCACAGGCATCAAGGGAATGGAAGCGATTATCCATCCTATTACAGTCGAGTAATAAGGATACACATATTCTCCATATGTTGGTGATTTATACTGGGCGAAGGTGAAAACAACAGTCATCTGAAAAATGAAAAATCAAATATGAAAGAACATACACACACACGCAACACATCCACACAACACACACACTCAACACACATAATAAACACACATACAGACGTATATATGTCACTGTGTGTATTGTTTAGCATCAGACCCTTTCAAGCGTATTTTGTAAAGAAACCTTGGTAATTCTTTCCAAAGCTTTCAGGCAGGCATATATTTGTTTCAATTGAACAACTGACTTGCCTTTGTGTGTGTTTATGATGCGTGCTAACGTTTGGGCAGGAACCGCTTACCTATTCACGAACACTTGGTATCATCGTTGTGTTATAGCGATCCCAAAAAACGTTTGAATCTAACAGTGGTTACTATCTATAGCATCTATTTCTTATGGGATGGAAATGAAATTGTTGCTTGTATATATTCCCTGGGGTCAGAAAAAGGCGATTCCATGAAAGACGTTGAAACCTACCAGGAGCATAGCTGGTGTAATGTAACACCATGTGATCTTGAAGAATAGGGGTGCTGGTCTGCCAATCATCAGTTGTATGTCGTCACTGAAACGGTCAATACCTAAAAGGATAGACACAATATTAGAAAGATTTTTCGACAAATGGTAGTTGAGATAGAAAAAGTATAATACTTTATTGACAACAACTTCTTGATTTATTATGATGCGACGTTTCCGTATAGCTTCTTATACCGTTGTCAAGCAAGAGTGATCATCATAATGAATATAGAAGTTGTTATCCATAAGGTATTATACTTTTTCTATTTTCCATCAACTTCTAAAATGCCAGGTAGTTGGGATATCAACATCTGAGCTCGTAATTCCCTGACTTCTATTTAGCTCGGCGACTGTTGGTACTGCGCTGTCTTATAGCGAGAGAACCGCAATGCACGTCAGGTAACAAACATTTGTTATGAAAAATTGTAAAATGGCTGGCGCTGCGGAAGAATGCTTTCCCTTCTCGCTAACAACTCGTGACATCACTGATATTTCAGTGATCCAATTATATATTTTATTCCCGCGTGTTGCATTGCTAAAACTTGCTACCTCTGTAATGAAAATAACGACCTAATAAACCTTCCCAAAGTACACCCGACAGTTATTGAATTGGGACATTGTGTAAGGGTTCTCTATTTGTTTACCAAATCGGGGTCCCAAAGTCAGAATTAGTGACATTAAAGGATATCCTCTAATGAACTTATTCCCAACTGACTAATAAAACGAAATGTGTGTATTCTCTAGGTACTGCTCCAGATCGGCGTTGAGGCATTAATATTGCAAGAATTCGTCTTCACGACAGGTCCATGCTTGTCGCCCGTGAATATCTGGGTTAGAATTGGTCTTCAGCAAACTCATGTTTGCTGTAAGAGGCAACTTACGGGATGGGCAAGTCATGCTCTGTGAGTGAGTGAGTTTAGTTTTACGCCGCACTCAGCAATATTTCAACTATATGGCGGCGGTCTGTAAATAATCGAGTCTGGACCAGACATTCCAGTGATCAACAGCATGACAGTCTATCTATGCAATTAGGATACGATAACATGTGTTAACCAAGTCAGCGAGCCTGACCACCCGATCCCGTTAGTCGTCTCTTACGACAAGCATGGGTTACTGAAGATCAATGCTAACCCGGACCTTCACGGGTCTCATGCTCTGTGACTTCGTTGACACATGTCATCGTAACCCAATTGTCTAGATAGATGCTCATGATGTCAATCACTGGGTTGTCTGTTACAGACTCGGCTGATTACAGACAGCCGTCACACAGGTGGAAAGAGTGCGGCGTTAACATCATCCAAACAAACAAAACACTCTTCAATAAGAAATTGTATATTTGCAAACATCGTAACAATTCCAACCACAAAATCGTCAGTGGCACATATATGTACTTAAAAATGTGGAGCATTTGTGTGTGTTTTCTCCATTTGTTTACATGGGCAAATACCTACTGTCTTTTAGAAAAATTGTAACTTAAATACTGACATACTTATATCAGATGGATCATTGGCCAGATATATACAGTTAATACATAAAGTGGTGTTTTAAAACCATAGGATGTGCGCCACCAACGCCTAGCGAACAGTCCTTACCATACAACCATGACACCATGACACATTCCAGCAACGCAGCGAATGTAATGAAAAGCGCCACAATGTACCAGTCTACAAGCTGGAACACATATACTCCACCCTGAAATTAAACATCAAAATATTAACAAGCAAGAACTTGACGTCATATTTATATTTCCTTTCTGTAAATCACTTCAGTGCACATTGCAATGGTAAACAGAATACCGTGAATTAGTTTACAGTTGAAATTGCACAGCTATCTTTACGTCAAGACATATGAACAATAACACAGTGAGTGAGTTTAGTTTTACGCCGCTTTTCAGCAATATCACGGCGGGGGACACCAGAAATCGGCTTCACACAGTGTGCCCATGTTGGGAATCGAACCCGAGTTTTCGGCGTGACGAGCGAACGCTTTAACCACTAGGCTACCCCACCGCCCTACAATACCATGTAAATAGGATGTCGTAGTGAAGCAATACGCCCGGAAATATTAAAACGAGCGGAAAGAGGACATGCAGTCATAATCATCTTTATAATTAAATATATTAATAAACGACCGAGAAATCAATGTGTGTTATTGAAATCTGTGAGAAAACATTTTGAATACGATACGGCTACAGAAAGTTGTAAGGGCCATCCATTTTTGCTTTGGATAAAAGACTTATAGATATTATATGATCACACAAATACAAGCGCACGCACACGGACACACACACATACGTACGCACACATGCCCGAACACACACCTCAGTGGTCATTACAAGTCCAAGGAGAAATGACACCAGGCAGTAGACAGCGGCGATTGGTATTCTCCATTTCACTAGGCTGTGGTACTCATCCAAGATTGCCGTCATGAAGGTTTCAACCTGTGAGAACTACAAACAAACATGATTATAGGTGTGCATATGTGTCAAATTTGCATGACACGCCACTGGCACGATGACCATTGACTTGGACTTGATACATGTGTTTGTTTGTTATGAGACTAGCACATTTTACGCATCATACACTGACGTACAAAAGAAAGTATACACCTGCTGTTTTGGGATTATTTGATAAGTATTGTAATTTTGACTGGCAACTTCGCAATTGGGCACGATATCTGTGGTGTTTTGGCAACATATTAGGGAAGTCTGTGACTTTTAACAACTCTTTTCAAAACATTTACGTAGCTTTTTGGAAATTAATCCAAAAGCACCGAATGTGTACTTTCTTTTGTACATCAGTTTATTTACCTCTACACAATAAAGATTTCAATATTTTAGGTTAAGGTCCTCTTGTATACATTGTTATTCAGTTCCACACAATCACTAGTCTTTTAATTCAAAGTATATTAAAATAAGCTTCAAAATACACTTCTGACAAACTTCATGAACGTTTCGATACAGATTGTGATACCTGCTTCATAGTATGTCTCACAGTCCCTGAACCACATTATTTTCCCTACTGCCAAGCCTCTCTGCAGTGCTAAAGCCCTAAATAGGGCAAGTCTAGGTTTCCTCAGGTTCTGAATCTCTTGTCTCCCTAGGGCTCCTTTTCAATATAAATGGGCTTGTTTGTTACTATCAAAATTATATATATTCAGAGACTAAGCATTAGTCTGCCTGCTTGACAACGGTGCAAAAATCTACACTGAAACGTCGGACTCACGAAATAAAAGAAGTTGTTATCCATAAGGTTTTTCAATATTGTACTTCCCAAATAAAATGCCACTCAAAGAAGGTCAAAATACTTAATCTGCAAACTACATTTAATAATGAACCTCATCAATTAGCACGTTCTGTGTATTTGTCATGGTCAACTATCATGCTCTGCAACATATGGTCATATGCGCAAAATGTATCATCTGCATCACAAGTGTAAGATATAATGTAAGAGATCTTGCATTCTAACTATGCCAAAACACGTGAGAATGCGAAAACACTCAATTTGAGCCAATTTACATCGAGGTCACGAAAACCGTAACTAACGTTTGAGAATGCCAAATCGTGAAAACACGATATGGTCCAGTTTAGCTCGTTTATCAAGCCCGTTTCGCGAAAACGTCCCTTACAGTAAGATTCTTGAGAGGCATTAGAAGTTGGTGAATATATAAGACGAGTATATGGATGGCAACTTCTTGTTTATTGTATATCACAACATTTCTTCAGGTGATTTAAGACAGATGCAGACTATCTATACCAGATTTACAGGAACCCAAATATGTACATGTATATACAATACAATCACCCTTTATGTCCCTTACAGTATTTCATATAAATTCAACTTTTTTTATTGCGGTTTCTTCTGCAGAGTTAGTAAAGGCGATAAAACTGGCATTCTGCACAAGTCGAACCAAACTAATTAAATCACTGGGTAAAATTAAATCAGAGATTAATATCATAATTATGAAAATTATGTTTGAGGTATTTTTTACAGCGGATGAAGCCATTATCAGCAAAAAAATTGTTTGTAGCATTGGTGTATTCTAACCAGAGAATCCATTGCCAGAAGGATGATCATCACAAAGAAGATAAAACTCCACAACTGTGGAACCGGAAGATGAGCCAGGGCTTCTGGGTAAATAACAAAGCCCAATCCAGGTCCTGCAATAAAATAACAAATTTAGAACAAAACAGCCCTCAGGAATACACAGGGAGTGAGCGAGTCAGTGAGTATGGTTTTATGCCGGTTTTAGCAATATTCAAGCAATATCACGGCGGGGCACACCAGAAATAGGCTTCAAACATTGTACCCATGTGGGGAATCGAACTCGGGTCTTCGGTGTGACGAGCCAACGCATTGACCACTAGGCTGCCCCACCGCCCCCATTACAAGGAGTGATTTATTCTGGTACATAATCATAAATTGTATAAAAAGTAGATTCCTGACATTTGTCGTTTATGGACGCAGGATCTTTCACAGCTTAGCATTTCTTCAGTTGTAACAAAAACTATGCGTAGTCGTAGGTGCCACACCACGGCAGCATCTATGTCATCATAAAGCATGTGACGTAACAGTTAGTGACAATAGAAGGAGAAGTAGAACGTAGTCATGGGCGCCACACCTCGGCAGCATCTGTGTCATCATAAAGCGTATGACGTAACAGTTAGTGGCAATAGAAGGTGAAGTAAACGTAGTCATAGGCGACACACAACGGCAGAATCTGTGTCATCATAAAGCACTTATTACGTAACAGTTAGTGACAATAGAAAGAGAAGTACAACGTAATCATAGGTGCCACACCACGGCAGCAACTGTGTCATCATAAAGCTGATGACGTAATAGTTAGTGACAATAGAAGGAAAAGGAAAACGTAGTTATAGGCGAAACACAACATCAGCATCTGTGTCATCATAAAGCTGATGACGTAATAGTTAGTGACAATAGAAGGAAAAGGAAAACGTAGTCACAGGCGACACACCACGGCAGTATTCGTGTCATCATAAAGCTTATGACGTAACAACTAGTGACAATAGAAGGAGAAGTAAAACGTAGTCATAGGCGACACACCTCGGCAGTATTTGTGTCATCATAAAGCTTATGACGTAACAGCTAGTGACAATAGAAGGAGAAGTAAAACGTAGTCATAGGCGAAACACCTCGGCAGTATCTGTGTCATCATAAAGCTTATGACGTAACATCTAGTGACAATAGAAGGAGAAGTAAACCGTAGTCATAGGCGACACACAACGGCAGTGTCTGTGTCATCATAAAGCGTATGACGTAACAGTTAGTGACAATAGAAGGAGAAGTCAACCGTAGTCATAGGCGACACACCTCGGCAGTATGTATGTCATCATAAAGCCTATGACGTAACAGTTAGTGACAATAGAAGGAGAAGTAAAACGTAGTCATAGGCGCCACACCACGGCAGTGTCTGTGTCATCATAAAGCTTATGACGTGACAGTTAGTGACAATAGAAGGAGAAGTAAACCGTAGTCAAAGGCGCCACACCGTGGCAGTGTCTGTGTCATCATAAAGATTATAACGTAACAGTTAGTGAAAATAGAAGGAGAAGTAAAACGTGGTAATAGGCGACAGCCAGCATGGTTGTAACGTCATGATTTTGACGACACAATTTGTGACAATAGTGGTAGGTTTCAATACATTATGTTGTGAGTGTATACATATACATTGAGCTACATAGGAAAGGTTTGAAAAAATACGTTTGAATTAGGATTAGGTTTCAAAAGCCCAATGAACATCTGTTCTTGTTCAATTCAGGTTGATACACATTCACGGATGACAATAAAACACATGTTCACCTGGCTTCATTTTCCATTCATGTTGTTAAACAATAATAACAGGAAACAGAACAGATGTTCATGCAACATGCTATTTTCAGGTCATCATGGTTGTTGGAATTTATTCCACAATAGACCATGCTTATCTGTGTCCACAGTATATCATACAGAAATATGCACGCGTGTGATCAAGAGGAAGATGATGTAATTCAGCCCATTGTTAGTCATAAGTAGTGTTGGGAATTGGTTGAAATCTCACAATTGATGATTGCTTCATTACCAACGAACAATTATCGAAAATAATTGGTTAGCGTCATTTTTCAGATTTTCCTATCCAGGTTATTATTGCAGATATGTATAACATGATGCAACTTGCTACTTTAAAGTGATGACTTATATATCATGAACATAAACTCCTTGGAGTCTTCAAGAAATATTCAGTCATGACTTTCAGTTAGTGAAGTGAGTTTTCTAAGAATTTAACACGTTTTCAGGCACTGACAGCTTCATCGATATGTTCCATTGTCAAGTATTTCAAAGACTACAAAAGTAGTTAAAAAATCGTTTATGTTCGATTACGAGAAAATGTGATCGATTGCTTCGGCGTTTGGTCACTGCGACCAATCTTCGATTATTTCAATTAATCGGAACACCACTAGTCATAAGAGTCCATTAAACTGGGAACCGGTGATGAACGGGTTAGAAATGCTCGTTAACAACCTATCATGGGTGTGAGATGCGTCTAATTGGATAGGGTTATCTGGTTCAGTGACTTGGTTGAAAGCATGACAACTAAACCCCGATCGATGGGATCGGTTTGAATCGCTGCCTGTGAGATAAAAGGCTGATGGTTTGATCTTGACGCGATGATTTTATGGCTGTCGTCAAATACCTTGAACATTGGTGTGTGGGACATTAGACCTAACATAACTAACATGAATACGTTTATAGAACGTGCCCTAGGATTCCTCGCTGAATGCACATACCGCTAACAAACAGATGCAGACTGTTATTTCACACGTACAACCAAAGTCACAAATATAGACATGCTAACGCATTGATGCTCACACATACACACGCACGCACGCACGCACGCACGCACGAACACACACACACATTCTTTCCTTCGTCATTCATGATATGCCAAAATGATATGTACTCACCTGATGACACAACGTCCGTTATCGGCACACTGGCCTCGTGGGACATGTATCCAAGGATCGTGAAGACTACAAGACCAGCATACATGCTTGTTCCTTCACACANAAAGGTGCACACAATCGCATTTCTGAATAAGATTAAAACAGAAACTATGTACATTAACACAATCAATCATCCACCAACTTCTATCGGAGGTTTAAGTATATAACTGCATCTGTACATTGCTGATTCTTGAACTCTACAATTCATATCACGTAGCTTAGACAACCGAAACAAAAGTACTTTCCCCATTACGCGCTTAGAATCAGTATTGGAATTGACCCTCTTGTTGTTAAATAGTTAAGAACTCAAGTCTGAAGCCAGGCAGAACAATATGTTTAAATAACTCACTCACTCACTATATATTCTATCACAAGTATTGTAGAATACCCGATCGCTTCTGGTTAGTCAGTCAGTGTCAAATCATAATCAGCGGGAGATTTTGAAAGAGACTATGTTTGGGAAAACACTTTAAATATTCAGATGCTTGCTTAAAGTTCTTTAGTGATACCTATTTCACGATGACTTACACACGTTCAACGCTTATCATTATGCGAATAAAGGATATTTTCAATGTTTGTGAATTTTCAGCACCATGCTTTGCCAAATGCTTTTATTCCGACCACTGGTTTTCAAAGCTTGTCAATAAACGGACAGATAGTATTCATAAAAACATATCTGACACTCTGTTATTGCCTTCGACTATCTTGCTTTTCTTTCAGTAGAATCTGACTGCAAATAGAGATTCCACTGCCACTGAGATTTCTTCCAAAATGGCCCTACAAATACCAAAGAAATCCCTCTCAAACTGAACTTTGAAATCCCGCTTGAACATCTATCAAAATGGACCCTGAAATGCCGTTGAGATTCCTTTCAAAATGAACGTTGAAATACGAAAGAAATCCCTTTCAAAATGGGCCTTGAAATACGAAAGAAATCCCTTTCAAAATGAACGTTGAAATACGAATGAAATCCCTTTCAAAATGGGCCTTGAAATACGAAAGAAATCCCTTTCAAAATGGGCCTTGAAATGCCGTTAAGTTCCCTTTCAAAAGTATCAGTGAGATCCCTTTTATATTGAACTTGATATGTCAGTGAGATCCCTATTAAACGTAACCTTGAAATGCCGGTGACATGGCCTTCAAAATGAAACATGACATTCTGGATGTAGACTGTCCTGGTATTACCTGAGACAGTTTGTGTTGAACTTGGTGTAGCTCGACATAGTTATGATACAACCCCAGGCCGTACCCAGGGAGTAGAACACCTGGAGACACGCCTCTAACCACACCTGATGAAGAAGAGAATATTACCTCAGGATTACCTTCTTATGCAAATTGAATAATGGTGGAAGATCATCTGGAGAAGTAAAATTCTTTAGAGAACGTCGTATAAAAATATTCTTTAGGTTGTTGAATTTAAGTAAGGCTTGAGTCCTGACGACTTGACTGTGCCGAGAAGCCTTTCTCGTTTTCCCCGATACTGTATTGGGCTGTGCAGTATTAGACATTCAAAATTGACCTTTTCTTTAAAACAATATTATCAAAGGAAGGTATCAATGGAAAAGGTAAGTCGATCATTGAAATAACTGCTGCCATCAGTCATCAGCATAACATAGTAATTAAAGTTTTCCCAGAAATATTACTGAGAAAATATTTGATTCCTAATACTGATAACAGAATTTTAAAATAGGTGTTACATTATGTAGTAAGGTACTCAATGTTGGAGGCAACTCTTGTAGACTAAAGAACGAACCTAAATACATCAAGAGTTATCTCCCATTGTGTAGCAGACGGCGTCTTTTGTTAACAAGGCAGATTTGACAGCAGAAACGAAAGAAAAACTGGTTCTAAATGATTTTGAAATGGGCGTGCAAAATACTAAAGAGTTAGATGGTAGACATGACATTCCTCTGTCTACAGTATACAGAACTTGGAAGAATATTCAGTCAGGAATAGGGATTGAGCACAAGACAGCGGCAGGGAGGCCAAGGAAGTTCAGTACTGTGGATCGCCGGCGACTTGGTCAGATTGTGAGTAGGGGAAAATTGAATAGCGAGAATATCAGAAATGAGATGATTAAAAGAGGAAGTATTCAGGTTTGTAATGATACCCATAGACAAGAATTACAAAGACTTAACTAGGTGACAAAAACGCGGAATTCCCTCACCACTGATGAACGAACTCAAAGGGAGAGATTTTTAAACAGGTGTAATCAAAGTTTTCTTTTCTGATAGAAGTTCTGTCTGGCTTTTTCCGAACTGTGTGAATATTTGGACAAAAGATACCGTGAAACCTATCTACCAACGCCCAAAACCTAGCAAGAAATTTCACATGTGGGGTGGGATATCAGCATGTGGAGTGACGCCGTTGTGATATTTTCACTGAACACATGACGAAGGAACGATATGTTGACATCTTAAATAATATTACCTCCTTCCAATGGCCAGAAGACTGTATAAGGATAATTTGATTTTCCAGCATGATAACGACCCAAAACACACTGCGGGCAATACAAAACAATGGTTGTCGGACGAAAATGTTCAAGTTTTCGACTGGCCCAGTTACAGCACAGATCTTAACCCTATTGAGAATGTGTGGGGACTAATGAAGGACTGAATAAACCAAAAAGAACTTAGAAATATTGAGGATATGAAGAAAGAAGTGGTCGAATATTGGGATACGCTGTCACACAATTTCCTACAAACTTTGATTGGTAGTGTACTTGAGCTGTGTATTGCAGGGCAGGGCGGTCTCACAAAGTACTAAAAAGACACTTAGACTGTGAGAGAATCATATCTCAAAATGTTCATTGAAGTAAACCTTCTATAGTTTAAATACATGTATTAGATATTTGCCGAAACCACTTTCTCAATAATCTCTGGGAATACTATAATCCCGTCATCACTGTTTGCATGTATCTCGACAGTTTAATAATAATAAATAAAAATAATAATAATATTACTTGTGACAGTTAAGTGGCATCAAGATATATATACAATTACTGGACAATCAGGTAATCTTATGAGTCCACTTTAATACACGACTGTGGCGGATCCAGAGGGGGGTTTCAGGGGGTTCGAACCCCCCTTTTTGAAAATGACTACAGATCACATCGAAGTTAATGTTTGCAATGGCGGAGCCAAGGTGTGCTTCTCGGGGTTTTAACCCCCTGACCCCTCTTTCAAAATTTCTGGATTTGCCTATGCACGACCTGTCTTCGGTCTCTCTTTGGTCTGTGAGATAATACCTGTATTTCCAGAAGTTTACTGAAATTTGGGGTGATATAAAATACAGCTCCATCGGTTCCTCCCGG
>VKKT01005976.1:33968-56528 GCA_008038995.1 Haliotis laevigata | reverse complement strand
CGTCGTCATATGAGCGAAATATTCTCAAGTACGACGTTAAACCCAATTTCACCTCACCTATTGTCAACTATCATCCAATCAACCCACAAAGCGATCTTTGTTTTCAGTCAGTAAAACAGCCATTTTCTTTGAGAAGAAGTGGTCAAATACAGCATTCTGTAAGTATTTGCATGGTTACAAATGGAAGATAATGACATCACCAGTTGACAAAGAAACCGCCTCTTCATTGTTTAAAGTGAGTGAGTGATTGATTTAAGATTTATAGTCACAACTTACTTTAAAACTTGGTATACAAATCTACAAACTCAAACC
The DNA here is from genome assembly GCA_008038995.1 of Haliotis laevigata. Lineage (NCBI taxonomy): Eukaryota > Metazoa > Mollusca > Gastropoda > Lepetellida > Haliotidae > Haliotis > Haliotis laevigata. The sequence goes on along the minus strand of VKKT01005976.1, from coordinate 56,216 downwards.
AAATTGAGATGTGCTTAATATGAAGAAGAGCGGCTGCGGGGTATTGTTTATTCCGCTAACAAGAAATAGGTATAATGTTTTAAAAACGACCATTATGGTCGTTTTGAATATATATTGAAATACGCCAAAGAAATTGAGCAAGGTTCTGTAAAATCCTTCATCGTGGCTCCCAACTTCAAATTAAAAACAATTATTACTGGTTACCTTTGACGAAAATATAGATCTGTATCCAACCTTGCACTGCACCTTTCCAATGAACAAAGAAACCATTACCCAAATTTGAAATAAATCCATCAACGAATTTGTAAAGTTACTTGTTTTAAGAATTTGACATGGGACGTTTTCCCGAGTTAAAGAGATTTGTTTACATCGTCGATATATTAAAAAAGATAACGTTGCGCTGTACCTCTCATACAGGTATGGAGGATGATCCCCAAATTAGGAAACAATCAAAATATATTCAAGTTGTTGGACGTATGAAAATTCCTTTCGCATTTTTAAGACTTCAAGATATGTACAAATATACCCCTATTAGCCGCTAATCAGACCTAGACACAACAGAACCTATATTACCAGAATCTATTCAGCTTTTGGAGTAAATGACTGAAAATATAATAATCTACTCAAGATCTGAATGTCGCACTGCAACCATTATTGAGAAGGGTCTATATTGACAGAAATCATAAATTTGTACGTAAAATGTATGTTTGATATAAACTCTAGCATGCTGTTCTTACCAAGACGTAAGAGAGCACCATATCAAACGTACTAAGAAATTCGTTTGTCAGGGCCTCAACATTCCAGGCCTCGGCAAGGTCTTCGAAGCGTTAAATGGTAGACTTGAGGAGGACGTTTCCACATTTCCACATCAGTGACAAAACGATGTCACATGCAATTCCCTGTTTTGCATTTTAGCATACGTTCCCGTTTTTTCCAGGTTAACAATTGACTCGCATTTGCATGTATTCACTGGGTATGATACTGGTAGAGAATGATACGCTCACCGGTACCTTTCTCGGGTACCTGGTATATTAATGCTATCACTTGAATAGGTGATCATTTTTGTATGTGTTGCATTTAATCTAAAGCAACTCATGTTTGGAACCTTGATGAATTTGTCTCCACAAAGTATTGTCAAATACCCCCTTTACCTTATACAGAACGGTATTACCTATTTACACACTTACATACAGAAAGACATATTTAGTTCAAAGTGAATCATTAAAGTATCATTAAATACGTATCATCCAGCACAGTTGGCGCGCTGACGTCATACAGTAAATGTATTATTAGAGATTTGCGTCGTTGTCTGTCAGTTGTCATTACGGATTGCTGATTGTGCCCCAAATGATATCCCCGAGAATTAGCTGATACTAATTCTTCTACTGAGAGTAGAAGGCATTTGAATGGTCTACTTACAGTGAGATTCATGCTTCATCTTCGATCCCCAAAAGCTTATACGTAACTGTATTGAGCATATATTGTCCCTGATATATTACGTGTGTGCGCCCTTTCGTCTTTGGTCGGCCATCAACGCCGCTGCACCTTTACTTGTTAACATGAAATGATACACAATCTTCGCCATGACAAACTCGTGTACTGTGATCTCTCAAAAACATTGCGAACCCAGTGTTTTTGTCAACGTTTCTTGGCTGGTGACAATGTTGGACTACCTACTCCATACCCAAAGGAGTGACCTTCACATTTTCAGGCACAGACAGCATACTGTCATGACATATGTATTTACTTCAAGATGCATTCGAAAACCCCATAAAATCCATCGCTAAGGATTGCTACACCTTGAGAATTATATTTATTATCATGTTTTTAAACGTCAAGATTTGCCGAAACGCCATGACCCAGCTTGCAACGTTACGGTCCAACGTAAATAGCTAAGGTATGTTGCTATTTTATATAACGTGGGTTTGTCAATTAACTGAGATTTTACTGTTTTCGTCATACTTATAATTTCATCAAACAACCCAATACGAGGTCGCAGTGGAACAAAACATGCACAGAGATGCGGGCCCGCGGTGTGTCAAACACTTATGATCGTGTGATCGAATTACACGTTCATTGTGATCTGAAGTTTGTCAGAACCATTTGTTGGTTTCACCAAAATAATAATCGTCGAACATTTGGATTATTTCGGGCCTTTCACGTGAGGCGAACACGCCATGTTCTAACTGATTGATTGTAATCCCATTCTGCCTTAAACCCACTCACTCACGTATGTTTCCGTGTGATTTCAACTGATTAAAGATTTTCTCTCCCTTGAGGCTACATGGTGCCGACGACATCACACGACTGTCCAGACGCACACTGACATTCACATCGGATTCCAAGTGAAGCAACCAGACAGCAGAAGCAAATGTGTTGCAACACAGTCCCTGGTCGTTGTTAAACTGCTTGTGTTAGTCCAGTCTGCATTGTCAAAGTTAATGCTGGTAAGTCGCAATTTGCAGTTTCGAAGATCATTCATTCAAATGTATATTTTTATCAGATTTCTGATTAAATCTTGCTCTGACATCACCATCACATCACCGTGCTGTCAGAAAACAGAGCGTCCTACATGCACAACGCTAGGCTGACGCTTCCCTGAGTAATTGAAATGCTGTTTGCGACGTTAATACCACTTTCACGTGGTTCAAATGACCACAGATCTCGACTAATGGTCAGAAAATTTGACATAATGATCGGGCTACGTTAAACACATTGTCAGGTAACAGTTCGTCTAATATGCATTGACACTGCAGTCGGACATGGTAAACCTGACCTGATAGCAGGTGGCTCCCGTGGGAACAAGCACAGTCCGATGCCTCTTCAAATCCCCTTCACAATTACACGATGAGAATTGTCCATTAGGACTGCTCTCGCGTCTAAGTACGCACACTACGTGTACATGTTTCAAAGCAAATAGCATTTGCAGAAGTAGAATAACGAGGCATAATTCCCTTGAAATTTAAGTTCCGTAGCAATTGTATATCTTTCTCTTTTTTCGTTATTACTGTGCGGAGTACATAATTCCCCTTCCAATCATTCGCATATAATATTAAATAAAAACACCACATGCAACAATAGCCATAAATCCAAGACAAATTGAAAAATATGGGGAGGTGACGTTAAACCCGGGAATACACTTAGGCTGCCTTCAGTTCTATGGATGGTGATTGCACACAGATGCACATTGGAATGTAAGCAATCACAAAAAACACTAATATTTTTAATGTTTTAACAGTAAAGGTCTGACTATTGGGCAGAATTGAGTATGAGCAACACTGTTGACGCGATGAAAAGCAACTCACGTACTCACTGTGACAATTATACAGTTATCACTCACTCACCCATCAACCCAGCCGCCGACTCACATACATGTAATCAACCTGTGCAAGTTGTAGGCGAAAATGAAACAAACAAAAAGGTTTCGTCGAATGATGTATTATAAGCGGTTGTTATAGCTGTGATTTGGATCAAAGGGCCCCAGTGTTTCGTAAATACTAGTATTCGAGTCTGGACCAGACAATCCAGTGACCAACAGCAGGAGCACTGATCAACGCAATTGGGATACGATGACATGTTCAACCAAGTCAGCGAGAGTGACCATCTGATCCCGTTATTCACCTCTCACGACTTTCGAAGCATTGGTTACTGAAGATCAATTCTAACCCATGATCTTCACGGGTGTTTTTATCAATGTAACGATTTAATTGAATGTATATTCTAAGATCACATCCAGTTTGCATATGTATGCTATGTTTGTTTCGCGCTTTCGTACAGCTGGAATATTGTGGGTGGGTTAAACAAGCGGCCAAATATTGATGAAATATCAATAATCAATTGTTAATTATATCACACTGTTCTCTTACGGACTGATTCTCTGTTAACTTTGTAGTTTCATAGCTTAGTCGACAAGTAACAAGTACAAACTGTACCTGAATTGACAAACAATCAGAATATCATTGTGAATTAATACTACGTCGTGGCGAGAATGGAAAGTGTTTTAACAGCGTTCGAGATCAAGCACATCTTGTGACGTGCATACACGTGTGTAGGCCTGTGCGTATGCGTCTGTGTGTGTATGACAGTTTACTAACGTCAGTTATTGCAGTGCTCCCCTACTGGGATTCCCTGCCGCTGTTTAACCCTAATAAACTGGCACTGAGCTGACCAGTTCTGGCTAATCCCTTTAATGCTGACCACCAGTCGTCTGTTACTGTTAGTCTGCGTTACACCGCTGGGAATCGAACCTGACCCTTCTCTCTTCTTGCAGACACAAACTCTTCAATGCATTGCTATTAGTCAGTGATTTTAATTTGGTTGAATGAATAGAAAACTATGATTGTTAGTGCCTGTACCTTCGAAGGGGGTTGAAGTAGCGAAAAATAATTGTGCCCCTGAGAGGGTACTTACCCTTTTCATTCCTCTGAATGTTAATAGTAGCATATTTGTTTTTTCAATGTATTGATATTTTGTTTCATTGTAGTTTTTTTCTAAAATATGTTCGTTAAAATGTGTTTTTCAACTATAAAAGTGTTTTTCAACTATTTAAAATGTTCTTGTAATGCTAATCAAGAACACGATGCTACATGGGTGAAAGCTTTTCATACCTTATACGGTGTAGATGTATCACAACTACTGAAAATGATGGTAAAATATTTTCAAAATGTGCTTCAGGAACATCATGCTGTACCACTCTCTAAATAAACCTTAGTATTTACTTGCCATACTTCCGTGTTCTTTCGCCATAGATCCCTCGCTATCCTACCACCTCCCATCAACCAGATTGTAGAGTTCTCTCGTAAAGATATATCTAAACGCTACTTTATTTCCTCCTTCCCTGGCATGAAATCGCAGCATTTAATTGTTGAACACACGCGTCCCTCTGCTTGCTTTACTAAGCCGTTCCATCGCTATACCAATCTGCTCAATAATTTTAGCGTCCGCTCCCTGTGTTTTTACTTACCTCCGCAAAATTAAAGTTATACTTCTGGCAACAAATTGTAGCCTTCGCACGTATATGCCTTGTTATATTCGCCTCACCATCGGCATAATTTGTTGTAGCATCTCGTTGCTGACATTGCTGAGACAAATTTGAAACTCTCATTTGCAAGGACCGTATAATAAATGTTGTATTATTTTTGCAAAGACCTATTCCTAAATTCATTAAAGATAAATAACGTCGTCGAAGTTACTGCTGCAATCTCACCAGCTGTGAGATAGTGGATAGACTATTGACTGTTAAATCCATTAAACATGGGCAGCATAATGCAGGAGAAAGTGCCAAACATTATATGATCGAAATCATCATATCTGTGACAGCATTGTCGATCATCTCGATTGTAATTGGATTTGTTGTTACACAGAAATCGATCCAGTGGTCATTTCTGTTATCTTTGATTGACTTGAAGGAGCGTCATTACTTATTGTTGAATGTTTTATGAACTTAATCAAATAAAGTAAAGTTTTTTTCCGATTATGTTGGCATTCACGGAATATCAAAGTTTGTACAGAAAGCGCCCTTCATGACTCTGTGACAAGGCAGTGGGTACCAGAGGAAACGCCGCCAATCAAAATATTCCATTTTGAAATTGGATAAGATTCATGAATGAACTGTAATTTTTATGAGATAAAAGAGTAAATTCATCAATAACTCGCCGTTATTAATCAATACGTGAATTGCTTGTTCTGCTATAGACTTTCTTTGCCAGCTACTATAATTACGTATTTACATCAATAAGGTTAAAAGGAGTAACATCATTAACAACATATCTAATTCAATATATTTGTGTAATACAAGACACTGTTTTTCGTTTCATGTAACGGTTAAGTTGTAAAACTCGCCTCAATTCAGTGTGTAGTACTGCCTTCTTTATATGTGTCTGAAACCTATATTCCTGAGTTTGAACCCCAGATGGTCTCTGGGTTTCTCAGCATAGCAACGACTGGCATTGGACTTTCCTCCAGCAGCCCGCTTCTTTCACATCCCTTTGCAGACAGAATACCTTCAGAACAGAGAGTACATTTGGTTTAATGATTCTGGATCGCGATTATAAATATGGGCAACGGGTTGCTATATTTAGGGGACGCTTTGTATATTTGTACCACTGCATGGCTGCACTTAAAATTTGATGTCATGAGAAATATGGAAAATAGCCTTGAAAGGCCCTGAAGCATAGTTTCTACTTACTTTGATGTTTGTAAATCACGAAGGTCCAGCGTCCGTGGGTGTAAACGACGAGGAGAAATGATGTTTCAGGTTGATATTCCGTGTCAACATAAATGCATAAATGAATGATCTAACTGAACATGTAAACACTAAAAACTGACACAGAGTTAAAGTACTATGTAACGCTCTGTATCGATTAATTTTGCAGCTGGTAAATAAATACCCCACCGTTATGGCAAAAGAAATGTCATCTCTGACATGTCTCAGTTTCATCTCCTTACGTCTTATACGTGTTAGTATTGAATTGTAGACTATACCCCAGAGGAAACAGTACACAAAAATCATTCCGCGCTCCACGGGGGCATTTCTTGTGAAACTTGAAGGCCGCCGATACAGTTTCAGTTCCACAGGTTCAGGGTAATTTGTCAAATATGAAGGCAAATGTGCATCTGAAAACTGGGGAAATATATTTCACTGGTAGCATTTATGTCTGAAATGAAACATTCATTTGAGAAGATTTTGCTAATCTGACATACTTTACAAAGGTCAAATAGTCATATCCCAGACAAATGGAACCGCCCTCTATGTTTCACATTTAGATGTTGGTATACATGCATATTAAAAACTCTCCAAAAGACCGTATGGAGAGCGGCATGCCTTCCACTCTCTTGCACTCAACGTTCCTGTTATGCCGATAATTTTTTAAGCAGCCACTGCCTTTGACGTTTTTATTTCGGAAGGTTTGAATAATAGCCAGCATACTCTTTCTACGAAGATTGTATAGAAGGTTTAGCGACTCTTGCTGAATAATCTCTTGAGCAGGATAAACGCATGTGAGGCGTAAGCAAAACTTCAGCAACAGTGTTGTGGAAGAGATGCGGAAGACATTTCTATCTGTGACGCATTAGTAACATACATGATGCCCGACGCAAGACCACGTTGTGACTCGCACCATGTGTACCCGACTTGTTTCAGGTGAACAACTGACTCGCCTGTGCAGGTGGATGTCGTGGAAGCCATCAGTCAGTCAATTATTAATTGATTGTCATCCATAAACATGTGTTCAAGATACTGTCGGGTACACCCAGTGGACATTTGTGTGGATCATCGTAATGAATGTGTCACATTTGTATGATCGTGATGCACAGAGCTTTAACATTCGAGGCGTTTCTGAAATATTCTGAGCCCAACTTTGACACCTTGCATTGCTGGAATTTGCCGCTGTCTTTTTTCATTATAATCCTTTAGAGGTCCGCACAGGTACACCTCTGACATCCGACTGCTATACAAGCAATGCATTTTCTAAAGCATTTATGTTGCATAAGCAAAGATGATCGATAATTTCGATTGGTCAGCACATTGTCAATACAGGTCCATATGATGTACCTTCCAAGATCACCCCTTAATGTATAGTGGTCACTTACCCATACAGTCTGTCATACAGACCCTGAAACAAGTATATCCAAGAAAGCCCTAGAATATGTGGCAAGAGTAGATTTCCACAGTTACTGAAATGAAGAAAGTCCCAGGGCTCCTTTTTATTATATTTTATGATTATTATTTAGGGACTTTTTCTGTACAAATATGTTCATTTCAGAGACTAGATGTTAGTCTATTATATATGGAGAGTTGTGTACCTTCTTTCCGGGTTAGAATTGACTTAGAGACGACTTAGGGGATCGGGTTGTCACATGGTGACACATGTCATCGTATCGCAATTGCGAAGATCGATTCTCATGATGATGATCACGGGATTGTCTGGTCCAGACTCGGTTATATACTAACCACCGCAATATCGCTGGACTATTGCTGAGTGTGGGGTTAAACAACAAAAACAAAACACATAAAGGATAAAGATTCGGCCAGATTATAATTCAGGTTCTGTAAACTTGACTCAACTCAAATAGGCGCATCACACATCGACAATGAACTCGATTCACCCGTTTTCAGTATACATGTATTGCATTTTAAGGATAATAGCATGTTTATCGGTCTCGCCTTGACAACATCTCTCTGCGACACACTGAGCAGAAGAGGTGGGCGGGGAGCCTCTACACGCAAGATCTGGATCATAGGTATTAATCAACTAGATGACTCATATGTGCATTGAACATTCACTGCAGACTGTAGACAAGGCTTGCCGGCTGGCTGAATTTAGTTTTACGCCGTTATTAGCAATATTCCTGCAATATCACGGCGGGGGACACCAGAAATGGGCTTCACACATTGTACCGATGTGGGGAATCGAACCCTGGTCTTCGGCGTGACGAGCGAACGCTTTAACCACTAGGCTACTCCACCTCCCCCGTAGTCAAGGCACAGTGACGGTGGGGATACTCAGTTAACAATGAGCGAGTGAAGTTTGTTTAACGCCGCTTTTAGCAAAATTCCCGCAATATCAGGACGGGGGACACCAGCAATAGGCTTCACACATTGTACCCATGTGGGGAATCGAACCCGGGTCTTCGGCGTGACGAGCGAACGCTTTATCCACCAGGCAACCCCTCAGCCCTAGTTAACAATGACCGTGGTCGAACACTAATATTCTCGATTATATACATAATACAGTGCTGTGTGCGGTGTAAATAATAACAAAACTGCTGTAGCATGCTTAGTGAGAGAGACTGATTCACAAAGTGATAAGGCACGATGTTCTGTGTTATACATGTTCCGCAACTCGATAATCGTTCGCAAAATGTCAGAAATCGATAATGTTCGTTGCAAAATTAATAATGAACCAATAATTGAAATCAGAAAAACATGTGGGTCATGCCGTCTTTGAAGTTGCTCTCCTTTATGTTCCCGCAACCAGGTTAAGCAGGTGGGTTTAGCATTGGGGGAGCTGAATCAGGCTGTAATCGAGATGTTTTCAGGATGCACAAAACAAAGGATAGAAAGCAATGATAACTCAACGGTTAAGCTCTCAGCAACGCTGACTGTAGGCAGCGTATGCCGTGTCAAGGACACCCCAGCTCGATCATTCAATTGACGGTGTTTGACGGTCAGGAGATGGGTGCTGGAAAAAACAAACTTTTGTTCAGGAAATAACGTCAGTAATAATCCGACACAAATTGTATCAAAACAAATAATCTTGATGGATGTCCGAAAAGTGTTCCCCGAAATTATATTGTACAACGACACTGTTGTTCGGCTCGTTCGGGGGTTCGGGGGTTGTTGTTGTTGTTAGGTTTATCCTGATAAGTGTACGGGTTAGTAAATCAACGGTTCGTTTCTTCAGCTTAAACTACTGCATAACAGATGCTAAAAGGCCGAGCAGAGATGAAGCATGACTGGAGGACCATATAATGCTGCCAACCAGTCGACGTGCTGCCTGTTATCAGGAACCACAGCACTGACTCCTGACGACTGGCACCTCTAGATTTGACATCCTCCGTGATAGGGCTTCTGACATACAGCGATATCTGAGTCCGAGACTCCCCAGAGAGCCGGCGAGGTATCTGCCGGGCAGAAGTTGATCCGACGGATCAAATGCTTGTCAGCTGAAAATGTGCGTTATTCTAGTGTTTACAATTTACAGCCATATGGGATTCAAAACCAATTAAGTCTTTCAAGAGAGGCATTGATTTTTTTAAAAACAGAACTAAAAAAAGTGGAGGTTAATTAAAGAGTTCAGTGGCGTCATCTCATCAACTTCTTCATCGTTAGTTCGAACCCGAGATTTCGAGGAAGAAAAAGTTCTTAGAAGAAAATATTGTTTCATAAGATTGGAGGCGCAAAAATTATGGTTAAGGGCCACTTTGAACAGTACGTCATTCATGTAAGTGTGTGTCAGCTTAACGTGGGAGGAACGACCCAATGCTTGGCTTAGACATACATGTATATCACTCTGCGGAAACCCCAGAACACGGTTACGGTGCTTGCAGACTTTTGTCCTATTAGGAATTCGAACATGTGGTCATGCATGCTACGAAAAGTAATTTCTATAGATCTTAGCTTTACATTTGTTAGCACGACTTACCCATTTTCACGCACTGATTGACACTCGATATAGGGATAAAACGTTCAGTTCTATTCAGATGGGGATCAGATACATGTATGCATTTTTGTCTCAGTAAAACTTTTTTTCAAAAAAGGTTTTGTCTAATAGAAACGACCTATGATCGAAACGTATTCATAGGCACACTGTCCTGACACATCTGGTCAGATCTTCATTCAGGAAGGCGTGGTATCGGAGCTGAAAATATTATGAGAACACTCCACTTCTTTCACTGCAATACAGTGAATCAGGGTCAGCCTTGACCACGTTTGTCAGAGCAATAAGCGACCTGTAGTACAGCTGGATTTCGGCTGTCCTTCGCCAGGATACATACGCCCACAATACGTCTTTTAAATGGCATCAATTCATTCAAGAGAGTAGGCAGCAGCCGTTTGATTATGGTTTGAACATCAGCATTGCTTTCATCCATAGGGGCTTTGTCATGTTTTCCAACGTAACTCTTAGTTCAAGAGTGTATGTATTTTAGTTAATACAGATGAAGAATTCTTCTCTTTTCACAAACCAGCCGTGAGGATAACAGTGCATTATCCTGCAATGTAAGGTATTTGCAGTTAATATTTCAGTCAAACACGGGCGTGATAAGTTTCTGAGAACTCCCAACAGTTAGAAATCAAGCGTTTCAGCAAATTGAGTGACAGTCTTCAAACTGGAAATGACTTCCCTATATTTTCAAATGTAAATATTTCACTGATCAAAGCTGAGTGAGTAAATATTTATTGTCACATCGGCATTATTGCAGTCATGTCGTGACGAGAACGGTTAACTATTATATTTCAGATCAACACAATTGGAAATTAAAAGCCTGTTGGCGAAAACCCGCCAATTACTAGTGGATCACAGTTTAATTAAGTAAACCGAGCATGTTATCATAAATATTTTATAACGAGAACAATTCAATATAAAAGCAGGCTATAGATTCATTGATCAAAGTGAAATGTATATTCCTAAACACTATTCGAAAAGACTCCCGCCATTGTTTTACAGCCATGTAAATGTTTAAAAATGTTAAACATCAGGGTTATCCTACGTCAACCACCATGTAAGATATTGTGTCTAACTCATATGCCGACACGTAAAGACCTTCAGCAACCCATGCTTGTCGTAGGACTCGAGAGGTGAGGCTCATGGCAGGGTTGACACATGTCATCGTATTACAGTTGGGTAGATCGATGCTTATGATAGTAATCACTTGATCTGAATCTGGTCAAGAATCGACTATTAACAGCCCCGCTTTTCTCAAGGAAAAACATATGCATCTATTCCAAACCTTAAAAGCTCATGAAAATAGATCTCACGCTTGAAGAATAAGATAAAACCTGCTATAAACTCTCGAAGGGATTTCATCTTCGTGGCTATCTCATACATGACAAGAGAAGTAGGATGGATATTGGAAACTTTGATCGACAGGAACTTAATCAACGACTTTGGAACTCTCTTCAATATCAGACAATGAGGAAGTTTGACGTTTAAACCCAGCGGAGACTGATGGACAATAGGGATTTCAACATACATGTGTGATAGTGATGTGAAAGCTGACAGTTAATTTTACGTTGATATAGGCACTTTCAGTCCGTTGTAATTGAGAACGGTCTCCTGGGATGGAGAGAGCATTGAGACTTCGGTAAGCATATTTGGAACTTCGTGGGGACGATGAGGTCTGTTGTAAGCGTCTTGGATACCTACATCGTAGTTGTGTACATGTGTTAGTACACGGGTTCGTTTTTTCATGGTGTAGGGTGGTGTCGATTGTATATTGAATTTACTGTGCAAAATCAGTTTGATTTGAAAACAGGATGTTGACCATTCTCACTTTCCGTCTCCAACTCAGAGTGTGATTCAGCTATGAGTCGTGTTTAATGTTGCACCAACAAGAAGCTTCAACTGGCAAGTGAAGGCTTCTAAATATGTGTTGTAAAATTAAACAGGCTGTTGGCAACCTTATCCCACATCAAAACTAATGTCAATGCACGGAGTACAATATCTAATGTCCGTGATAAAAGAAACCGTGTTAATACGGAATCTTCAGTGTTACAACTGCTCATAGCACCTCATATTTTGTTGGCTGGGTACTTTAAGAGAGTAGTCGCCCTGATGTCTTAAATTTGGTAAGTGGAAATAAATCAGTAAAAGAACTTGGTGTGGAACCAACAAACAAAGCAATGTGATAAAATTTACATTTACATTCTAAAATTACCTTGAACCTTCAGATAATGTCAAAATATCTCGACATTTATAGTTAGATTATTTAATTATAGTACTATTAGTTCTAATAGTATTTTTCCATGATTCAGGCTGTTCCTCTTATTTCATATTTTGATTCAAAATGCATCAAACCATTTTCATCACACAAGTTTTTGGTTGTCAATCTTCTGTTATCATCCTAGTATCTCATGAAAAGGAAAAGGTATTAATTCATGAATGAGCCATAAAGTTTGGGATAACATGTCCTCAGTGTTGTTTTGCTCCACATTAATTCTTTAGTCTTGTAACATCTTTGTAAGTAGGGAATGTTTATTTTTATATCTTTTGAAACATTTCCCCGCATGTTAAAAGATACATTACATAGAATAGGAACAGAAAATGTTCGGGTAATGTTTTTCCGTAATACAATTTCAGGATAGACAGTTTCAGAGCTTCAATAAATGTTTTTGCATCAAGCATGCACAACCATTCATCATTATTAATTTCCTTTCATTGTGCCCATTTACATATTTTATCATTCTACATATATGTATGTTCAAAAAACGATACTTTAAATAGATGTTACCAAATCTACAGGCTGGTTGGGTAATGTGCTCATAAACTAGTTTGGAAATTGCAAATGTTTTTATCACAGTAAATTTGCGTATGAATGTTAGATGTCTTTTCCTCATTAATGCCATTAATCTGTTTATATCTTCAAGTCTCTGTCCTGTGGTTATCGCCAATAAATCTTTCAAAATTGGAGCAAATTTGATTCCCAATACTGCAAACCCAACCCTGTGACATTTGCGTTCTTAAAGCTACGTAGAATGTTTTGTTACTTCTTGTTTTTATCCGATCCAACTGGATTATGCCTTATATATATTTATCTCAAGACCTGACATTTTGTTGAAAATATTAACCGAATCAGTAGCTGTATATAAACTACCATCTGTACAATCTAGAAATAGTTCGATATTTTCAGCTTATCGACATGATTTATATTCCTTTTAAGAATACTAATAGACACATAATAAGTTCTACCAAATTATATGCTGAATTATGAAATCACTGAATCTCAGGCAAATATCACATTCGACGGGAAAACTGATTTTTTAGATGAAAATCTATAATTTGTCGTATAATTAAATATATTATAAAATGGTTGGAATGAGATCGTTAGAAACTGGTTTAAAAGTTCATATAATGTTCGAACATTATCACAAAATCGTTGCCTGGTATGAGTAAAATCAACAATCCGAACAGCGATGTGCTGAAATCAGTCAACATGACATGATGCTCTCTCAGGCTCCGTACACTTTACTGAGCGGAGGTTCGCTAGTTAGATTTTCCCGTCGAATGCAGGGTTTTATGAGATGGCCAGGATGTATGTGGTTTTGCTGTTGCCAACGTGTTTTATAATCTGCGTCGTTTGGTTTCCTTAATCGATCTCAGAGAAAGCTGCGTAGTTGTACAGTTTCCATTTGTCGCGAAAAATCTAAGTCGATATTGATGCATTCTGCATTACTTTCTTTGCCAAATGCGCTTTATAAATGGGTTTTGCTTAGCATTATATATTGCTTTCTTAGTTGCATACGTTTTGAAGTACACGCATTTTGATAAAACAGCATACAACAGGGACACATGTGATAATCCATACTGATTTCGATCGTTTATATCTTTTTCAAAAACATTCGCTGTGATAAGAAAGGTATCTAACGAGAAATCTGCAAACTATTCATATTGCTTTCGTTGATTTGATACTTTTATAAATACATATTAAATACATTTGTTGTGAAACAATTACTTGATTCGTCCATATTTAAGTATTAACAAAAAAATAAAACAAGACGTACGGAGGGTGATGTCTTATGTCTGATCTTTGTTTGCTGTATAACAGTTGTACATTCGTCGGCCATTAAGATGCCATGTGTCATAATTGCTTCATGGCATATTTGTTGCTTCAAAGTTCAGTGTCATTGTTTTAGCAGTAATTTTGAGATGGGGACATTGATATACCCACAGGTACGGTTAACATATTTATGTACTACTCGACGTGTGCTGGGATATTCTGCATCTCCAGACAGCGTGGCATAATCGTAGTACCTTTGAATACTGTCTTGGAACTTTTCGATATGAACAGTTTACAAAAAAAGTCTTTAAACTACTGTTCCTAGTTTTGAGTTTAAGTGGATTGTGGATCACGCCACTTTTAGTAATATTCCAGCAATATCACGATGGGGTCAGTACCCCTATCAAACGAGTGAGTGAGTATGGTTTTACGCTGCTTTTAGTAATATTCTAGCAATAGTACAGCTTGTGACACAAGAAATGGGCTTCACACAGTGTACCCATGTGGAGAATCGAACCCGGGTTTTCAGCGTGACGAGCGGACGCTTTAAGAATTAGTCCAGCACCCCTGTCCACAAATGATATCCCATGGTATGTCTAACATGGTAGGTGAAGTGAACCGCATTCAAGGTTATGTAAACCCACATAGCGACGTACATGCACTGATCTACTGAGACACAATGTCGGATTTGAACATGGGGCCAACCTACCCGTGAAGATCGGGGTTAGAATGGCTCTTCAGCAATCCATGTTTGTTGTAAGAGGCGTCTGACAGGATCAGGTGGTCAGGCTCGCTGACTTTGTTGACATATGTCATCGATTATTTACAGACCGCTGCCATATAGCTGGGATACTGCTGATTCTGGCATTTCCGAAAATCCGATCTTCCGCTTTCTATCCACCAGACTTCAGGAGAGATCTGTTTTCATAAATTATTTCCTTGTCCTTTTCAAACCCAAAGATTAGAACCATGTATAGTCTGCCAAAGTAACCATTATGTCTCTACGTGTGGTTCCATGTCCTTTAGTCGGAGACTAGCTACATATTAAAACCCAGTTGGAAAGTACATGTCGTCCTCCAGACGTCTCAGTGTGCTGGCCTGGATGTACAGTTATTCCTCTACCCGTACTTTTTCTAGTAAAAGTGAAATATTAATGACCTATTTTACCCGTCGATTGTGACCCCGGGTCATGCATTCTAAACTGAGATAAACAACAGAGGAACGTTTGTTTTCACCAGATTGAAAATGGGAAAACTTATGTGAGTTAATCTGTCTTTCCCACAGCAGCTTGTAAAAAGTCATCTGTGGATGGTATGTTGACATCATTTGCCAACTGAATACTTGAGTAACACATGAATTGGCAGCCACAGGGCCCGTACTACGTTTGACAGGGGAAGTTGTATATTATGATTGTTTTCCAACTTTTAAATCTTTTAAATCATATTGTAGCTTAATATTAATATCATGGTTTTAGTGCAGACTGAGCGGTGCAGTCTGAGTGCTATTGCATTTCATTCCGTGGATATCTACTCGTCACTACCTGCAGATAATTCCAATTGAAAATAGAATGTATGATCAAATCAAGAGAGGGATATGGTGTATTCATCTGTAAATCCTTCTTAACAGGGAGATGACGTTGACGTCTTTGGGAAGACTCCTCAAACGGACAAAATGGCGTGCACGTCATTGGGTCAAATTACACGATGCCACTAGTAGGACTAAATCGTCACAGCTGCAAAGGAACAAGCGCAAGTGTCTCCTTCAACTCGAACCGTAACATTATCCCATCATCATGATATATGTTTAACCCTTCTCCACAACGCACTGAAGCTTACTACATGCGTATCGTTGTGTACGATAGACTTTCCGCTTTTTAAACGTATTTTGAAAGCATGGCTAGATTATCTAAATTACTAACAGCTGAAGGGATGATGTAAATCCAAATAGGGCCCATGCAGGAAGCAAATGTACTGTAAGTACACATGGTCCCTATCATGGTGATCTACCTTCAGTAGTTGGCAATCTGCAGCCTGTTTTACATTGTATTGTCATGTATAGTTAAAATGTTTTAGATTTAATTACTAGTTTTAAATTTTGTCTGTGATAATAGTTGTTTTACTGTCCTTCGTTGACAGGTTTTTATGATATACCTTTAATTTGTATTAATCTATAACTTGATTAATCACGATATGGCTGAAACATTGCCAAAGTTACTTTAAATTTGAACTCACTCACTCACTTATGTACGATGGCAACGTGTTTTCCGTTTTTCCTGATTTGTTTTCATACTGTGTCTCTTAATAAAATTAAAAGATCTAACTGAAAATGTTAGTTTGGACTCCGAGTTGAAGTGGACGTGTTCTATTCCTGGGATAAGATTTAGCTTTGTTCGAACTAGAATTGCAGCTGTAGTGAGTGAGTGCGTTTAGGTTTACGAACAAAGCAATATTTCAGTCATATGGCGGCGGTCTGTAAATAATCGAGTCTAGACCAAACAATCCAGTGATCAACCACATGAGTATCGATCTGCGCAGTTGGGAACCGATGACATGTGTCAACCACGTCAGCGAGCCTGACCACCCGATCCCGTTAGTCGCCTGTTACGACAAGCATGGGTTACTGAAGGCCAATATTTTAACCCGGATCTTCACGGGTGGCAGCTGTAGTGGCCATCTGTACAAGATACAAGAAGCGACTGTGCAGTATCGTCTCGTCCCTACCACTCTACATAAGATAGCGACCTTTAAGGCCCAGCCGCCAAACTAATAGATCCAATCCGAAAGGCCAACATCAATATACGTATGTGCCATTTGGTCAGTCTGACACTATACAATTTATTTATCATTGATCCCGCTGGAACAATGTCACGTGAACTTTGTCCCGTCAGATGGAAGAGTAATGAAATCCTGGCGGATATAGACAGAATATTAAACTCGTGTTTAACTAACAATCATTCAGAGAAGTCCCGCATAGACAGCCTAATTTGTCTACACTCACAAGGTCTTTGAACTATTAATAAACTTGCCACTCCTGAACGTTGATGTCATTCCAATATTATTTCTTCAGCAAGCACTGACAAAATATAGTTCCCACTTCACGAGGTACGAATGTATTCACAATGTCGACACCAGGAATTGATTAGTCTTGATAATCTGCGAAAACAACTTCCATTGTGCATAAAAGTAAACCAGCTATAAAAATTGTATTTATTATAGATGAATCAATGATGTCAGTGGTGATATCAGCTGTTCTTGAAAAAGGGAAGCGTGTGCTGCTCTTCTGTTAATATAAACAAGCAGGTGCTCGTTTCCAGATCACCACCTCATCCAGCGCAACTCATACAATCCAGTAATATTTTATTTATGTTACGTGTACGTGAATCAACACCATTCAAGTCATATCCCCGTGAACGTCAGCTAAGTGACAAACAAGTGGGTGGGAACAAGATCTCGCAGTGTCGCGCAACCTGGATTCATGGCTCTCTCAGCCTTTACATATGTACGACCCAGGAAGATCTAGGTTAGAACTGATTGTCATCAAAACAGAAGCGACAACATCCATAAGAAATGTCTGCTAACAGCATAGTTAATTGATCAGCAATGAAACGCTGTCAAACAGTAACGATACCAGGTGTTAGCGAAAAGGTATGCTTATCCTGTGTTCAACCCATACTTAATGGCGGTGACTTTGTCCTTTTCCTAGTTACTACTGTGTACTGTCATTTCTGGAGATATATGCTACATGTAACACATGGTATATTTGGGATTACACTTTCCCAGTAACGTATCGATTGTAATAATTTTGTTCGGTTGAGTCCCATCCGGGATTAGAACCCACACTCGCAAAGTGAGGCACCTTGTCGCCAGCACACAAAGTCAGCAATCTAACCGACTCAGCCAACGAGCTTTCACTCTGTGGAACAAGGAAAGGTACGGATGCCACTGACTGAGTGATGTTTTGTAATGTGTTAACATATCGCCTTCTGAGTTAGTTGTATTCATGATTATTGAAAACCATCGATGAACTGATTTGTAACCGAGAAAGCCTCATCACGGCTGTCAATCAAAGCATCGAGCAATAATCGTGCTAACAGCAGGGAAACTTCTCGTATTTCTCGTAAAAAACCCATACGGTGGTACAGGAGATACAATTATACACAACATTCATTTTGTACAGAATGGCAGCAATTATGTAGATAATGTAATACACATAATTAAGGAAAGGTATGTCTGATAAATCTCTTTCACTGTTAGTGGTCGTAGGTCTTTAAATTGGGAAAGCGTGAGTTCATATCGCTGTTGGAGAACATCCGCACATAAGGAAGATAATGGGACCCGCAACTCACAGAGTATAATTAGTTGATCATCTTTTAACATAAGAAAAGCAATTGATTTGGAAAGAAATCGATATTTCCCAGGAAGACCCCTTTGGGGAATAATTCAGCAGTGAATTTCCAGTTGTATATGAATTGAGATCTATGTTTCATCTACTTGGGTGCAGAGGTCTTTTGTGACGGTATTTGCAACTGGTTATGACTAACGTCTGTAGAAGTTTGCTTATGCCAAATGGAGGTAACGCGTTTATAAGCGTTAATACGTCTCAGCGCAAATCGACATACTTCATAAAAGCTGTAGTTGTCTTTCTCAGTCCAGTACCTTTAAGAATTGTAGATGGCCCCTTTCTGTCATGGTTTTATTCTCATATCCACAACACGTGACTAAACAAGGACAAGATTTGCATCAAATGCTGACTAAAGGCAACGTAATGGTAGTGCGTTCATTTATTCCTTCGAAATAGGCGTAATGACTATCTACATATGCTTTATTGCCATATGCATTATTTAAGTTTCCCAATTCTCGCGGAGAACGTGTTTTGTCTACCTGGAGGCGTTATGCATTTTATCTTTGTCAAAACACTTATTACAATTACAGTACAGACATTTGGTGGCAATGTAAACTTGTGTCCTAACTTAATATTTGGTATTTTAAATCTTTTTATGCTTTTCTGAATTCTTTGGCAAACAAGTATTGCTTTTGTTTTTCTGTGATTACCATATCCTGTGACATTCTTCCGAACTGAAAATGCTGTGTGTGCATTGCCATAAAGTATGTGTTCTATATCGCGGGCCATGCCGTTGATCACTCACGACTTAACTTGAGCTTCATGCCATACACTTGCGCGCTCTGTCAGTGCACAGATGACATCCTTCAGTCATGTGACAAGAGTTCAACATATAGTATTGATTCATGTTCACGAGGAAGTTCCCCAAAATACATAATTACCAGGTTCATCAATAATATTTTCATCAATTGTACAGAAATAAATATTCATCATGCACTTATTTAGTACCTACAGGTGGTATCCATACTCACCCAATGTAAGTGCCTTGGTTAATTTGTAAATGTATTCATTTGTATCATACACATCGGAACCGAAATCTCTGTTAATTATTAACTATAAGCTCAATACCACCTGATTTCTTCACAGTTTTGGATCTGTGCTTTAGATTCAATGTAAATCTATCCATGCCAAATTTATCACTATGATCTATCTGTGTAATATCGATATCATGATGTTGACAATATTTGGTGGCACTATCAACTAAATTACCATGACATTCAGCATTGTTAGGTTTAGTAGCTGCGTTGTAAATATCAACATCATAAATGACTCCCATATTCAGAGATCTTAATGACAACTGGGTCATCATGACTCTCACCAAAATCAACACCACGTCTTTCAACAACAATAGCAACACCTGGGGTTTCTTGGCTGGAAGATTTCTTTGCATCCAAAGTATTTCTAGGAACCCTACGTATCACAAGTATGTCCATAAGTCCCATTGCCCTTTAGGCATTACACCTTCACACTGTAAATTGTTAGCGGAAATGGTAAAACGTTCAGGGCGTTACATACATTAGGCCAGACACTTATTTCTCTATCAAATGAGAATGGTTGTTTGTAGCAGGTAGTACACATGAGAAATGTCAACAGCGTTATTAACTGTCTGGTGGCTGGGGACAGGGCTATTAGGATTCATATCATTTCAGATCCGCCCAGATCACCACGTCACAGGTCTACTGGAGAACTTTACCGATATACAATTTGTCAACACTGATGAGAGCCATCTCGTTTTGTATTTTTGGCTTCTTTTCCTGCTGGGATCGGTACATCACACCTGTATTGGCTTAGGTGCATACATAGAGAAGGGTTTATTCTGTAGGCGTTTAATAGAAGATCACAGAATCCCTAGATGTATAGTTGTTTTGCTAGGAGTTTATGGGGTCTTTTGTTTTGTTTGAAGTGCAGTCTATCGATGTTGACATGATTTATTTCTATTTTATTAATTCCCTCTTCGCGGTCTTCTATGGAAGGGTTGTCTCAGTTTAAGGCCTAGGGATACTTTCATCCCTCATACCGACCTTTCAAGCCAAGTATTTTAGCAAATATTTTCTTGTTCTATTATATGTAGAACAGGGGCGCATTTCAACTTATGATTCTGCAGCAATTCTATATTACATTGCGTCTTTATTACCTCTCTATTTCATCAAACCGTGATCTTAAGGAGGCACGATTTTGAACGTTACTTTTGATATTTTACTCAACCTTTTCCACCACATCCAGCTTGGAATGTTTAGTTTGTACAGTTAAGTCATAATGATGGCCATCTTGAAGGCAGGGATAGACTGAGGTGCATGTCGTAGTGGATGCGGGGGCACTGTTATTGAGGCTTAGATAAAACAGACTCTGGGTGTATCACCTTCCCACGTCGACAACCTTTTATTTAAACACCGCATTCATGTAAGAAGATAGTTCCACCAATGGAAGACACCGTAAGTGTATCTCAGCCACTGACGTCACACAGATGTGTATATATTAATCGGTAAGGAGAAAGTGGTTATTTTTCAAAAGTTTATGCCTTACTTAAAAATGAAAGAGCAGCCAAGTCACACTGAGGACGTCAGCCGTTGATCAAGAGGAGCGCGGGAGGTATGCCATACGATTTCGTGATCTATCATATCATTGGTTTATATATACTGATGTGCCCGGGAAAACGTATGACTGAATGTGAATATGTAATTGAGCTTTCTTTTTATGTAACAAAATGTTATAGCTGCCAAACGGTGATATGTCACCCCCTTCGTTATGTACAAACTTTACACAAATTTACACAAATTATGTCCCACAAGTCCGCACTTCCACTTGTAACATATCAAGTAAACAGGTGTTTTTCAATTGTTTGTTACATGATAGAGAACTTTGTCAGCAGCAATGGTCGGTATGTCATTTTGTGCAGAAAAAATATCCGGGTCAGAATTGATCTCCATGCTTGTCGTAAGAGGCGACTTTTGGCATCGGGGGGTTAGGCTCGCTGAGTCGGTTGACACATGTCATTGATCCCAGTTACGTAGATCTATGCTTACGATGTTGATCATTGGATTGTCTGGTCCAGACTCAAATATTTACAGACCGTCGCCATATAGCTGGAGCATTGCTGAGTGCGGCGTTAACAAGAAGTTAAATAAGCTGCAGAGCATATGCAGAAACATATCACATATAGAATACATTTAGAACTGGCCAGCCTTCTTCGGATTAACAGTTACTCATACCAAGAAATATAATATATCAATTCATAGTTGAATGTTGGCAGATCTTATTATATACTAGTATTGCGTGTACTATTGGTGTCGTAAACTTGCTGTATTACCTCTGTGCGGCTTGAAAGATACTCTAAGTCCCCATGGTCCCTAGTATGGTGATCTGCCTTCAGTTGCTGGTGATCTATATATATAGTACTGTAAGTCCCCATGGTCCCTAGTATGGTGATCTACCTTCAGTTGCTGGCGATCTATATACATAGTACTGTAAGTCCCCATGGTCCCTAGTATGGTGATCTACCTTCAGTTGCTGGTGAACTATATATATAGTATCGTAAGTCCCTATGGTCCCTAGTATGGTGATCTGCCTACAGTTGCTGGTGATCTATATATATAGTACTGTAAGTCCCCATGGTCCCTAGTATGGTGATCT
>VKKT01005976.1:21079-33918 GCA_008038995.1 Haliotis laevigata | reverse complement strand
TATATATAATACTGTAAGTCAACATGGTCCCTAGTATGGTGATCTACTTTCAGTTGCTGGTGATCTATATATATAATACTTTAAGTCAACATGGTCCCTAGTATGGTGATCTACCTATAACCCGTTTATACTGAATTGTCTTTCCTAGTTAAGGTGTTTTAGATTTCCATACTAGTTTTACACTTATAACTGTGATATTCTAGTTATTTTACTGTCTTTTGCAGACAGGTAAGTATATTATCTAATTTATTTTTATTCATTATAAATTTACAATTTTCTCAGTCACGATATGGCTGAAATACTGCCGACGTGACTTTAAATTATAACTCACTCACTCACTCACTCTCTCACTCATTCTGCGGCTTGATGTCACCAAACTATACCGCCATGCCATTGTTGCTGGGGTGAGTTTATGCTATTAATTCATTAGACATTGTCTCCATGAAAACAGGGCTATACAGGAAGTCATATTTCAAACTGATAGAAAACTAGGTATCAATCATAAAGCTGTTCAACTCATTGAAAGAAGTCGGATCTGTTCAGTAATAAAATAGAATCAACAGGACCCGGATGGAATAGTGATTACAGACAATGTAGACCCCAATTTCAAGAACTACTAGCACTTATTCTAATTCAGAATATTGAAATATGTACGCCCACCACTATACTGTTTCTTATCAACCGTTATATGGGGGTTGAAAAAGTGGGACGTGTTGGAACTCTCCAGACAAGTTATATAACGCTAATATAACAGAGGGTATCTTCTAATTCCAGCTATTGGTGTCATCTGTCTGGCGTGTCTCACGACTTTCTTCGGGCAATGTGTGAAAGAATATACTTAGTGCCAACAGCCATTCCGAATGTCTATTTTTCATGTCATGTCTGTGGACAATGTGTCTAAAAGTACACATTTGCAGTATTGTATAACTGTTAACGAAGCCTAACAACAAAAAATGGTCCCGGCAGAACTACCATATACTTTGAACAATGACGTCTGCCATGCCTATATTGAACCCATATTTTAGTAATGGTTGTGGACCGAAGTATGTATTTGTATAGACTGTTGTATGAACAGTGTCAAACGTCTTCACATATGTGGCACTGCATTGTGTATTGACGTGGCACCTTTCAATTATCCTTAAAATAGCAGAAACTATTATTTATAAAGCTTTCATGGTTTAATTATAATATTAATGTTGAAGTAGCTACACAAACCTTTGATGAGGAGCAAGAAAAAGAAAACATTATAGATATCGTTGTTCAGGACCGATTTTCAGACATTTCAGCGAACAACGTACAATCGTTTTCTTTGGTGGCCTCTTCCTTACACTGAGGTACTGGTGAAGGAGGGTTTCATTGTTTTCATGCTCCCGCTTCAAGAACACAATAAGGGATGGGTGAGCCTTTGCAATCGACCGCTTCAGGCGACCATGCCAACTTTCTAGATGACTGTAGGTCCTTGGTTCGTAGGTTTCGTGATGATTCCACTGCGCTGTTGCCAATCAGCCCACTGTCCAGTCAGTTGTCATGTAGTCGACGAAAGCTGGTCCTCAACCTAAAATATAAAAAAAACAAATTTCAAATTAAAGACCATAACTAAATTCAGTAAGTGGTGAACTTGTTTTTTTAAACTAAAGTAGGTAACTCCAACTGTAACTCAATATATTCAGTAAGTGGTGAACTCTTCATGATATTTCGGTTTCACCCATTACATAACAACAGTAGTCCAATATCAGCTTCCCTACACGAATCCCTGAATTTCTCAGTTACAAATAAAATGGTATATTTGTCACCAATACCAAATGTGTCTGTCAAATCTAACAAAATATATCAGACGAACAAACGAATGACGGGCAGGGAAAGAAGACCTTGTTTGAAATGTAAACAAAGCCAAGCTCAGATTTTGGACTGTGTATCATTTTCTCATATTGTGAGAGATCTGTTTCGCCTACTTGCTGCACATACTTGCTCATAAGTTTTAAACACGCATGGGAATATCATCATAGCAAGAAATAGGAAATACGAATAGGTGCATTCCAATGATTTTCCAGATTCAACACAACATATTATATAGTTTCCGTAAGCGTGACGCCATGATCTCCCTTGGTCACAATAAAAACAAAAGAAAATAACATCACGCAACCAGACAAGTACTTACATGTCATTTCAATAGGGGGCGGTGGGGTAGCCTAGTGGTTAAAGCGTCCGCTCGTCACGACGAAGGCCCGGGTTCGATTCCCCAACATGGTTCAATATGTGAAGCCCATTTCTAATGTCCTCAGCCGTGATATTGCTTGAATATTGCTAAAAAGCGGCGTAAAACCATACTCACTCATTCATTTCTATACATATATGCTGCTTGCAAATAAGTTTCCTTCCAAATGTCTCTACCGGATAGCGATGTCATACGTGTGTCAACATTGTTATACATATGTGGTATTTTCATTGAGGTGAGATTTCTGAATGAAAATACACGCGTACGAGCAATCTACCCTGCTTCTTACATTTTCAGTTCTAATACATATATTTCTTATTCTTACATACTTTTTTCACGTGATTATTTTCAGTATTAATATATTTTGCTTTCAGACTAGACAGCATGGGCCCTAGTATGGTGATCTAGCTTCGGTTGTTGGCAATCTATAGTTTGTTTTTATATTGTATTGTCATGTATAGTTAAAATGTTTTAGATTTAATTACWAGTTTTACATTTATATATGTGATATTCTARTTGTTTTACTGTCCTTCGTTGGCAGGTTTTTATACTTTACCTATAATTATTATTTATATATAACTTGATATAGTCACGATATGGCTGAAATACTGCCGATGTGACTTAAAATCTTACCTAACTCACTCACTTAGACTAGACAGGAGACCAGTCTAAATCAATTGGCACAATTACGATATATTCAAACGGGAAAACTGTGGCCTGTTTAGCTCGCCAACAAAGGCCTCACAATGTCAAAATATTTCAGCACTTTTATTGAAGGTTATACTTTCATTACAGGAAAAATTGTTGTATGTTTTCAAACATTGATATTAATTAACTAAAGAATTTCAATTTTGTTTCAGATATGAACAGGGTCTGCCCCTTTGACCGTAAACGTAATCACTTGTTGAGGGCCTTCAACTTGTACAGTTGTAGCACGCTTTTCAAGTTTGAAATGCACCACCGCCAAGATCTAAGACTTTGTTGAAGTATTGTAAAATCATTGTCCCCCTGAGAGGGTACGTAATACCCAAAACTTTCAAAGCTAAATTTAAATTTACCAGATTTGTAAAACGTAGTATTTTTGTTCTTTTAAAGTTGGCTAAATATTCCTACAATCGCCAGCTGCTGAAGGGACGGTGTAAATCCAACTAGGGTCCATGCAGGCAGCAAAGGCACTGTAAGTCCCCATGGTCCCTAGTATGGTGATCTACCTTCAGTTGTTGGCGATCTATAGCCTGTTTATTTGATATTGTATCGTTCTCTATAGTTAAAGTATTTTTGATTTAATTACTAGTTTTAAATACATATCTGTGATAGTCTAGYTGGTTTTACTGTCCTTTGTCGACAGATATTTTAAATTGATTACCTTGATTATAAATTGATTATATGGCTGTAATATTACCGATGCGATGTTAAATTTTAAGTCACTCATTGAAATGCACCCGGAGACGCATACACACGCACTCCCACAGACGTGTGTGTCGCCACTGCCAATGCGTTAACCATGTCTATAAAAGGCAGAGCATTTCATGTGTTTCTTTGTGATTAGAAAACAATCAGAGGACGATGGAATAAGATTGAACGTACATCCATCGCGCATTTCTCTTGAAGAATATTAAACACCTTTTGCATCGCCTTTGTAAAGTTTGATGAACTTCGTCTATGTATTTAAGTGGTTCATCTATTGCTGCTCTATCATCATCCTCTTTCCATTGACGGTCAAACATGGATCAATATTTTTAGACATATTTCACAGGCATGATGTTGGTAACATCAAAGACCAATGTAAGACGGGATTAGGAATCGTTGATCAAAATAAACATCATGTGATCGGTTGGAAATTTATTATCAACATCCATGTTGCTGTACAAACAACGCCTATCTAAAGGAGACGATGCGTGTGTATGTAGGAACGGAACATTGTTTGTTATAATCATTTTGAAACATTTTTTTCGAGACTGTATATAGAAACGAAAATGTTAGTGTGTATGAGGAGAGGCCTCAGATGTTTAAGTTTTCAAATTCTGTGCACGGAATGTGGTGGTGATCGGTATTCAATAACACAAGTAGGTGAAACTCGGACCGCCGCCATATAGCTGGAATATTGCTGAGTGCGGCGTAAAACTACTCACTCACTGAAACTCGGAAATCACTTCCAAAATTGTCAGCAATGCTATTTCTAGTAGTTTAAGGAATTATAATGAACAGTAATTGAAAACGTCTGGAATCACATTATGGATCTTGCAAAATACCAATGCTCCGGGTATATTTGACAAGACCTGCACCACTTTTGAATGTTTACAACATTGCGGTAAGGGCATTCGTTACTTTTGCCAGGGCAATGCCGCTAGATTTGCTCTGAACTGTAGAATATCTAACACTGTAAATGCCGAGTTTATTGACTATCATCTGAAAGATGATAAGGGGTCAACTCCAAATTGCCATCGATATTAGTTTCTTGTGATAAGTATATGATACAGCTGAAATTCAATGAATACTTTTATGACCGTGTTAGAACCAGTCATGGGATCATGATTTGTAAATTATGCCTGGAATCGACGGGTCATGCCTCGTATGAGCCTACCAATAGTCATTGATGGTGGACTCTTCACAAGAGGAAGGTCTGTGATCGTTTCAGTCCTTGGCATTTGAAGGATGATGCGCCCATGGACGTGAACATTCACGATTCGTGCACGGCTAACATAAGCATTGTCGTGCTGATGGGCATAAGTTGGACTCTAACGAAAGGGTACAGACACTTATGTTCAGTGACCCTTCCTTGTATCAGATGGAGAGGGATTCACTCAGCTATAGCAACACACCGTATCACCATAACATATCTACCGCCAAATCTTCCTTAATATCTTAGATAATCTTTGGTTAAACGTTCATTTTGACGTTGCCAGACACGACCAATACTATCAAGGGAATGCTAATTGAATGAGTACTAATGTCACAACGTGACACATGACCAGTCAAGACTACGACAGTGTGGACACCACTGAAGTCTGTCGGCAACATGTCCATCTGTAAGGAGGTGTACAGCCATGGTCGTCAAGCATGGAGATGAGATCAGACGATTTCTAATAGTCTGGCCCGCAATTGATTCGCCACTTGAACTCGATCAGTAGAGTCGGATTTCGGATCAATGGTTCTTGTATTCATGCCATTCACCTCGGATGCCCTATATGGGGTCGATTTCCGACATTTGGGTTCGTTTTCACTTCTTTCATAGCCTGATTCTCGCACAAATTGAACGTAAGCTCGACTCAAGGACTGATGCCGGCATGCCAATGGAGGGCAGAAGCTCTGTACGTCGTAGACATCACATTGCTAGATTAAACACAAACAATACATGAAATCACAACTCTGTGATTAGAAACATAAAACAGACAAGCAGAAATAATTGTCCACGAAGGTTAATGGACCTTTCTTGAAAG
Source organism: Haliotis laevigata (assembly GCA_008038995.1). Lineage (NCBI taxonomy): Eukaryota > Metazoa > Mollusca > Gastropoda > Lepetellida > Haliotidae > Haliotis > Haliotis laevigata. The sequence continues at coordinate 28,263 of VKKT01005976.1, read as the reverse complement.
TGAGAAAATGTCACCCTTCGCAAGTGTGTGGCGCTCTAGTTTGCGTCACGTGCGGATGTGTGAATGTGTTATGTCTAGCAGACAAACGTTCTTGCCCACGATGTCTGTGACATTAGGTATTAACATCAAATTTACATTAACACCTACATTTTCGTAGAGTAGATAATGGTATTTTCTGTAGTCAGTTTCATGTTGGATTCCTATATGATTATTTTAATTTCCCCACGAAACTCTGGATCGTATTCATCTGGATGTATAGATCTATATTAGCTGAAACATACTCACATTTCCAATTAACAAGACACTGGCTGACAAAGGTGGCATTACATCGAGTAGATATCTCATTTGCATGACATAAAAGAGGATGGCGTTGTTTCATAGACTCCTTGAACTTTGACAGTGTGTGGAGGAGATTGGAAGTGGGAGAACTGGTTTCACAAAAAGCTTGGAACAGTATGCAGGACTGATCATGATAATGTGATACATAAATGATATTGGTACATTGGCTATTACTTAAGATCTTCATCATCGTTTAATTTAGAAGTTGACTTGCATGCTGGTACACGCCGCGTATCTGTATCTGTCCTGTAAATCACGCTTCCGGAACGAAAAATGCCGTAAGTGATGAGGAACGATGTATAAATAGATATAGATGAAAGGGGACATTTTCAATGGATTTTCACAACTGCAAAGCGACAAAGCTAAAGATTTTAGAGACGACGTTCTCGATAGATGCTAAACTAAATGTGCGTAAAAGGCTGGCATAGAGGGTACATGCAGTTTACTGAAAGTGGTATGAATAGGACTGTGAATACATTGATATGGATACAACTTGTTGACAAAATGTCCGACGCTTAAGAAATTCATACTTTCATTCATTCTCACCTAATGAGGAAAATGTATGTCGAAGAAGAAAAAAAATGAAATTGGTTCCCATTTAATGCTGTAATGCTGGCATTAAGCACCTCGCAGAATGTCAAAGCATTTGTACAAACCAATATCAACTACCGAATGGTGTTGTTCTTTGGTCGTTTTGAATATCACTGATAACGAGATTGACCAGGATCACCTTGGAAAGCCGGAACGATATTAACACGATCTTGGTGTCACATTTGGTGTACACTGTAACATTAGAAAGGTTGAGGTTATTGAGAACCTGAGCGATGTCAAGACGCCAGGGCTTGGTGCAATCACACCAGACAACATCAAGTTTTTCTAAAACTAACCATATTAACTTTTTTGCTCGGTTCTGAATATTAGAACCTTATTGGAAAATGATATTTTTCACATTTCATGAGAATGGCAACGGTAAATAGGTACACTTTCCCTAAATGATGTTTTGATTAAATATTTAATTAGAACATTGGTTTGTGCGATGTATTTGTCAAAGTTCCAGAATTACAAACACGATTTAGAGGTGGTTGGAGAAGCTTTAATAGCAAGTTTGTATAACAACGATACTAATACTCCTGCTTTACAGTATATATCCTCAACTTTCTCAACACACAGCAGAATTCACCGATATGCTTGATTTGCACAGATCACTCTAGACTGAAATCTGTGTAGATTGCGGGAAAGCTTTTCAGCATCACGAGTAATCAGATACGGCTATGCCATTATATGATTGATGGACAGACAAAGTGGTATTATTGTTGGTGAACACCCAGTCATTTTATTAACAGTTGAATGGGACATTACACAATAAGAGGACGACTGTTATGGACATTAAATTTAATATTGAAGACATAACGGTTAATAACGAATCGAAAAAAAGTAATGAAGTCACTTTTCAAATTCAATTATTCCTTTGCCGATTCAAGAAAGTGATTCATCTGTCATGATTACATTGTTGCATTGTGAATTCTGTGGAATATTTGACAAGATATCGTACAAATAGCTGACTTTGAACACATGAGGTTCCCCAATCACAAACTTTGAATATTCATTTAGACATAATGACGTCGGAGCCGAAACAACAATGAATACTTTTTCCTTTTGTGCACAGAAACTGTGATAACCGCTTTGATGTCCATAGTCTGTGAGATAACACCTCATGTCCATTTGTAGGCAGACATATGGTCGGCAATTATGGAATAAAACAACGACTGGCCTGCAAGGAATCTGTTTACTGTGTCCAAGAGAGGTATGATGTTTCAGCTGGCTGGCGGCATGAAACCAGCATTGGTCCAGACACGCAGCCAGAAAACACTAGCATTTCACGTCGCTTTGTAAGTCCATGTAATCAGAGCGTATTTCATGTATTTCTGTCCTCCGTTGCATCTTTATTTCATCATTTAAACAACTCGTTTTCATTTGTCTTGGGATGAAACTACTCTGTTGAATGTCTTAGAGAATCCGAATAAMTGTTGTAATCTGATACCCTTCAAAAACTAAACAAACACGATGCATTATACATATTGATACATTAGTAAACAGACATTATCTGATTGAGATCTACTTACGTTGCAAAGGAATAGTTGTTGGTGACAAAATACAACGTGAAAGGACCCAAGATCGTTCGTTTGAATCCTGGGTTTGTCTCAATACCTGTACACATGGGTGAATCATAAGATACACGTCTACGACCAGCGTCACAAAGTGGGGTAAAAGTGACAAAGCCCTTTCCAGAATCATCAGAAATATCAACTTGATTCAGCAGGGTCCATTGCACGAATTTGTCTGTATCATCTGAATTACTATTAAACAGTGATGATACTATTTGTTCTTGTAAAGAGTATTTTGCCTCGGCGTTGTTAGCCGTAACATGCATTGGCAAGTCAAGTGTTCATAATTGAAAAATAACAGGAAGATATTGAAGACATCAAGTTTGAATGAATTTGTTTCTGGTCGGCGTGCAGTATCACGCATCTGAGCATAGTATCCTCCACACAGTGATAACTTACACGCTATGAAAGTGCAAAAACTTTCACTTCTGTATTAGGGTATTTTGCCCTGATATTTAACTGAATATGTTGCATTATTAATCTGGATGTAATTGTATTCTTGTCCACTTTGCCCAAATTACTTGATATAACATTCACTGAAGAGGCGTACCGACAGTATTTAAAGCGGCTGCATTGTTGTGATTGTAGGAAACGAGTTAATTGCAATCGAAAGTCTGCTATGTTTTCTGGTGCATAATTTGTGATCTTCACATCCATATTGTTACCTATTTTGTTGTAGCGTTAAGACTGGAGGTCTTGCAAAAAGTGTCGCCTCTTTTCAAACCCACAAGTTATGGAAGCACTCTTGTGGATACATTCAGATGCTTAGTTTAATGACATATATATGTTTAACTAACGATAAATCGGACTTATGTGCTTTTATGTCTTTAACATTGCGGTGAACAAACGTGTAGTTATCACACGACACATCAGTAGGCTCATTAAGTTTGTTTGTCCGTACTACCATCAGATACACCTAGTTGTGTGTTTAATTATACACCCAATATTCCGTGTTGGTGGGAACGGTTTAAGGCAGTGTGGTTTGTTGTCACATGTTGACGTATTGCAGCAATATGACGACGATAGACATCAAGGGGATACATTTGTTTTGTTTAAACTACATTGTAAAGTGTTATTTTATGACAACTCATTATGTTGTCCCTCATTGCACAAATCACCTCGGATTTCACAGTGGTAGTAGCCAAGGGGCTAGCCTCGGGCTTCCTACAGACTGTTGTTTCTGTTATTGTAACGAAAGCCTGTTAGACTACAATCAAAGAAATGGATTACACGATCTCGCAGATAAAATACTTCAACACAAAAAAAGTCCAACTGATTTATGTTTATCAACATGTAGTTAAATTTGCTGTAAGTTAGGTTTAAATTTTGCCTAACACCCAAATAAAGATGAAGATATCGTGTATTATTTTTTGAAAGTATCCCGCACATGAATATTACAATCATACAAATGCATACACATGCTTACCAAATGACATATATACACATGGAGAGTTATGGGGCACTGGAGCCAATAGCTAGTATACGGATTGATACAAGTTACAATTATTGTGGTTTTCATTATGTTCTCATCAATCATATCATGAACAGAGTGAATTTTACATAACAACAAGGAGGATGCAAATATGCACGCACGTGATTTCATTTGTACAGACATAAATCTTGCTTGACGTATTTGGTAAATGTAAAAGTAAGTAGTATAAATCTCAGTTTCAATATCGTGGTATGCTTCTCTAGTAAGTATCAGACTGCTGACATGTTGAAAGGAAGTAATATACATTGCCCAAGGCTTCACGAGGAGAAGGCAAAAAGATCCAGAATAGATAAAAGTTACCCTCTATGGCCTTGAATGGCTATTGGCCAGTAATAAGTACGATTTATTATTACTACATTCTAATCAGTGAAATTAGGACGGGGTGATTGCTGTATAAACACAGACCCTGAAGCAAGTTATCGCTTGTAAAAACAACATGGCGAAGCCAAAACTTCTCCAGGTCACGTGGTCTCATAGGCCAGAGTAACGATGGATTTATAAGAAGGCGAATAACGAATTGCCAGTCACTGAACCAACGGACTAACTGATATTGTCCTAAATTTGGAGTCGTAATCTGATTTCAGCTAAAAATGGACATGAATAGTTCACGACTTGTTCTGGTGGATAATGACTTCCTGGACAGTGAAAGTGGTGGTGAGTTGTTAAAATATTTACATGAGTTTTTAGGCCACTGATGTGATGAACAGTTGTATCTGGTACTATTGGAATAATATTCTTCCTATATGTTTGAGGCGGACATGTCAGCATTTTGGCGTTATAATAATTATATCTACTTTTATAAACAAGTTACACCGTTTCCTCAAATGAAGAGTGTGAATAATGCTTCAGAGCCATGTTGGTGTTTTAGCATTGTGGGACATGTTTAAATTAATGATGTACACTATGGGTTTTATACAAAACATGTGTACTTGTACTAACTCATTTAAAGGACATTTTAGTATTTCGTAGGCCTACCTACAAATGAAAAATAAGTTGCGGTAGCAAACCCCAATGGACAATATGCAAACTAAATCCCTGTCATATATATATATTACGTATTTTATGAAGGTTCACAATGTATTAACAATAAAGCAGCAATGTTTTATGTCCTATCAAAGTGATATTTCGATGAATGGTGAACGGAGTATCGTCACAGCATTGATAAATTTAGTTTTAGTTTTGGGCCTGAGTGACAGCGTCCACATTTTTCGATTATCCAAGCAGCTTTTGATTATTCCGGTTTACGGTCAAGTGTGGCCGTGTTTTCCATTTAAAATAAGTCATGTATTGTATTTGGGCTCAGGTGAATCATCGTCTGGTTATGAATCCAGTGATTCTTCGAATATCATACGTGATTCAAGCCCCGCCCCTCATCCCCTGCCACGCCCATCAGCTCAGAGCCAAGTGATGACCTTTAAAAGCACCGCCGGTCTTCAGGACAGCCTCGCTTTTATTCTTAGTATGCCCGAGCTGTGTGACGTCACTTTTCTTGTTGGCAAAGATCGAGTTCCGGTTCATGGGGTCAAGGCCATTCTAGCAACTCGAAGCAGGTAAGATGCAACACAAATCTCCTAAGGATGTAAAAACGCCCAATAACTCAGTGCGCCTTGTGGCAGCAAGAGTTGTATGATCCCCAGGGAGCTGAGATTGATAATGCGCCGGTGAGATTGACATCCAATGATCGAGGGAAAAAATACCTGCGCCTTGAGCAAGCACTAGTGCGTGGATATAAATAAATCTTTAATTTATGTAATCTATAATTGATTTCAAGGTCACAAGAAGCACATTTACTGGCAACATGTAAAAAAACAACTATATTTCTTATCCTAGTCCACTTTTAGTATGTCTTGAATCATTCGCTTGTCCCTCCCGCTTCCCCCATCAAAATCAGTTTTGGCATTGATACAGTGACATTGTACTTTAAAAATACTCCAGGGCTTTACATCAGCTAGTCCTGCATCACCAAAAACTCTCTGACCTGGCGACGACAACCAAGAAGAGATTCAAGAAACAGAAACCCTCTCCCTACCCAAACACGCTCGTCATCCACGTCCCTGACTACGAGGTGGAAACGTTCAGAAGGTTTATCACCTTTGTCCACTCTGGAAAGGTCAAGGTCGACGTCAACCATGTTGTTGGTATGTTCTTAATTGAGTGAGGAAATCGATTGCATATACACTGAAAGCTATCCAAGAATATCTTGACGAAAACGCGGAAGTTGAAGGATTAAAACACACACACAAACACACCTAGAATTAAAGGCTGAAAGGAAACCCGGGGAAATAGTAGGTTGAACTCAACTCTTCTTTTGTATTTCAGGTCTTCTTTGCGCATCAGAAGAGTTTCGACTTCCGGATCTTCGCACTGCTTGCAAGGACTTCATAGACAGATGTCAAGGTCGTGGACATAGAAAAAAAGTTGAAGCGACAGCGAGACAGTATCTACATAAAATACCTGCTCAAAAGCTACTGATTGAGGTACATAATTACATATTACTTGTGACTATTTATATGGCATTGTTCACGGTTCATATGCTCAACAACCCGTGGTCACTCGGGATAGAATCGGTCTTCAGCAACCCCTGCTTGTTGTAAGAGGCGACTGACGGGATCGGCCATCAGACGTGGTCGACACATGTTAATATACTGCAGTTGCGTAGATTGATGGTCACGACGCTCATTGTCTGGTGCAGACACGAGTATTTAAACCCGTCGCCAAATAGCTTAGCTGGAATATTTGCTGAATGTGGCATTAACAAAAACCAACAAGCAAAGAAACATATATTCAGCAGCTATTAATCTGTGTAAGTGTTCATGCTACTGTTCTCCTATTTTACAGTTGCCATGAAGATCAAGCAATGGTCACATTTCTAAAGGTCACACAACTACACAACACATCCTGAGACAGAAACAAAAATCTGAGCGAACAAGATTATAGGCCGCCTACTAAAGAGGGTTGCTGTGGACGAACCAAACTAGGTGCTGGGACTATTGCCTTAACGCACAGGTCTGAAGGATGAAAGAACAAAACAGGTTACTACTGACGCATCCTCCGAATGCTACAGGAACATGTCTGGAGAGGCAAAACGGCCATAGGACGTCACAACCACCAAACACAACCTGCCTCGTACCAGATGACAGGAGTGAAATGTCGGGAGGACCTCACTGCAGTTGTCCTTATCCCCCCCC
>VKKT01005972.1:12487-28794 GCA_008038995.1 Haliotis laevigata | reverse complement strand
GAAAAATATAATTATAGTGCTTCTGACCATGATGAAATTTTATTACGCAACACATTCGGGTAGATAACACTTTAATAGCTTTTCTACTTGACCGAATGGACCCGGAAGGTCCGGGTTAGAATGAACGGGTTAGAATGAACCTTCAGTAACCTATGCATGTCGTAAGAGGCGACTAACGGGATCATTGGATTGTCTGGTCCAGACTCGATTATTTACAGACCGCCGCCATATAACTGGAATATTGCTGAGTGCGGCGTAAAACTAAACTAGCTCACTCACTCTCTTTACCGAATGATGAACAAAGCTTGTGTTTTATTGGAGAAAGGTTTAAAATCCAAATGGAATGACCTCAGAACTGGGAGATGGTAAACAGAACAAAACAGGGAAAGGAAAGGCAACAGCCATGCAGCATTTCGCTGAATGAATTTGGCCGTGAAACAGGTGTACATACAGTTAATAACGTTATACATTGTAAGGAATGCTGAGTCATTCTGGTGTTCAGGGACAGACATAACTGCTTTTGAACCAACGACGGCCTGGGACAACGGCATGTATACTACCCATCAAAAGTATAGACTCACTTAAAGCCCTCACTATGGGTTATGTATATGTGTATGGTTACATCGAAAATAAATTTCTCCACTAACTTGGGGGAACCAACTGAAAACCTTATGCAGATGAATTGCACGACGATCATGCATCAAATTGCTGTAAAGCATGTGCAAATACAATGTATCATGCATGTGAACAGCTGCGTGTTGGTGTAAAGTTTTCTTACGAATTCGTCAATTTCCACTGAATTTCATCATTTATTGAACTCATGACAATAATCTTTTCAACGTTACAAATGTGTTTTGCAATACATCAGTTCATGTGTAAACAGTACCTATAAACAGTATGGAATGTTTTGCAAAATTTATATTAGAACAGTTGACTACATAATGGCTACATTTACACTAGTGAGTCTCAACTTTTGATGGGGAGTATGGCTGCTGTGGTAAGGACAGCAGGGTTTGATTATATCTGGGATAAGCTGCAGCATGATAGATCGTTGACATCATCCTGCCATATTTCTTTCTCAGAAAATATCTTCAACCATACTCTTTAAAAACAAAGTAGGAGAACTATAATTTACAATTGGAAGTCAATCAATGTTGATATGATAATAATGAATGTTTTGAGAGTGCATCACACTTGTACTTCCTTATGACCATAGTAGTTTGTACAGCTATCGTTCTTGAAAGGTGATTGGTGTATGACGTGAAATTTGCATGTGTACGATTTTCAATTAAAAAAACCCGTCTAGAAACAAACACTAACAACTGATGTGATGCAAGATGATTGTCAACATTAATGGTCTACAGTAATTTATAGACCTTCTTTAAAACCGTTAAAATCAAGAATGACACCCCGGACTACTGCGCTGTGCATTCCATGCGCTGTGTTTAAGGCGGCAATAAAGAGAAATGCTGGTGCGTTCAGAAGATGTCTGTCTTTCAAAAGTCTGTTAACGCTTAAAAATACTATCCAAAATGAAAGTTCAGGTTTGCCTACATTTTCAAAGAGTATATTTGACAATTTGAATAAACTATTTAACCGATTGATTGTTTATACGGACAATATTAGGAGGGAAGCTGGGCCCGTCTATTACTAGTATATCGCAATAATGCTTTGGCGTAAGTTGATCACACGCAAAGGAAGCAGGGAACCAGTTTAACGGGGTAGGTATGTGTAAGTCAACCGTCATCATGACGTCAGCACTTTTCTACGTAAGTTATCTCAAAAAGTGTGCTTTATCGAAGGTCAAGTCCTTTGATTTTAGAGAACTGACGTGAACTATGTCATGTATAACATATATATAACACCTTATCTTCTTGAGGGTCTTCTTGTGGATCACACAGCGTCATAGCAAATATTTACTTGCTACTTGTTGTTACCCTGTCTGAAATATTGCTAAAAGCGGCGTAAAACCATACTCAGTCAGTCTAAAATGAAGTGAAAGGAGGCTAACTTTGCATCAGACAAAAGGCCAAATAAGTGTTACGAATACGTGCCTCGGTCGCAATTCGTTGTACAGAGTTGCGTCCCTTGGTGAATTCAGAAACCTATGATTGGTTCAAATCCCAGTTGGTTTTGTCTACAAGCGCGGTCTGAGAAGTGCATCATTTCGGGTTTCCTCACGCCACCAACCAGACAAGCCGTTATATAACTGGAATACTGCCTAGGTCGACAGTCAGGGGCTTTATTAGATCCTGTCGTATCTCCAGCAGAACGTCTTCACGACCATCCCTTGCAAAACATCTGGGTCTTCATTTTGACCCGGAATACATAAACTGACCATGGAACCACCAGCAACCAATCTACAGGAAGTGGGACAAACATTAGACCGATAATGGACCAATGGATAATGCCCAAATAGCGAACCTTTATTTCAAATAGAATAACTTCAACATCTTTCTTAACGAATCGTCGTGAAAATGAGTTTCCTCGTGAATGGAGATTCTCTGTATCAGAACTTTAACATCTAATGTATAATGTTTGATGCGATAAACAACCAATCATAACTACAATCCGATACCTGTGCAAATGCCTGTAGTACCTACTTCCAGAAAACTGTATACATGTATGCATGTGATTCCTGGTTTCTTTGGATAGACATGGCTGCAATTACATTTGGCACTATACAATTCCCTGTTCACTCAAGCTTTATATTTATGTTTTTATTAGGTTATTTAGTGAATGAAATATATGTTAAATAACAATGTCAAACATACAAAAGAAAATTCCTTTATATTATCAATACACTCATATTTCTCCTTTAGGGAGTGTGAGTGAGTGTGTATGGCTTTCGCTGCTTTTAGCAAAACATGTATTCCAGCAATACACCAGAAATGGGCTTTACACATTGTACCCATGTGGGGAATCGAACCCGGGTCTTCGGCGTGAGAGCGAACGCTTTAACTAGGCTACTCCACGGGCCCCCTCCTTTAAGTAAATGTCATACATCACGAAACAGAAGTATCTCTTAATGCTCAATGTTTTGATAATATATGATAATTATGGTTCGGCAGCGTCTTTATCTATTCATGTCTTTTGCATAACTTGATATATATATTACTGTGCCCAGATGGAGAACAGGTTTTACAAGTTCTTGGCTGTTGATGACAGATGGGTGTATATGGATAAGTATACAGCTCTTTATTGTGAATGATGACACGGCGTTTTCATTCGTCTATTCAGCAGCCACGTGACATCGTACGCCGTATGCGTGCATTGATTGTGATTGATGAATTCGGCTTGTCTGTTTCATCCGATCTTAAAGAGTTCGTCATGGTATGGGTGCTCTCATATCTATACACTATCCTCACTGTGAATTAGAATAATTTTAACGCTAAATCCAAATCAGTAGTAGTAGTAGTAGTAGTAAAAGTAGTAGTAATAGTAGTAGTAGTAGTCAAGAACAACGGCAATGAAAATTACTATGACGGTTGTCATGTTCGAAATGTTCAAAAACGAAAATAAAAATTAAAAATACAAGTCCGGCAATAATATACAGTTATACTATAAGAAAAAACAATTTACTATTTTCCTCAAAGTTTAACATTATTATTTTCTGTCAAATGATCTTTTAACACGATTTGTTATGTTTATTTGAAAAACATATTCTATCGACTGACTGACTGAGTTTAGTTTTACGCCGCATTTAGCAATATTCCAGCATCATCATGGCGGGGGACACCTGCAATGGGCTTCACACATTGTACCCATGTGGGGATTCGAACCCGAGTCTTCAGCGTGACGAGCGGACTCTTTAACCACTAGGCTACCCCACCGCCCCCATAATCTATCGAGGTAAATATGTGTTGACAATTTTAACAAAGATGTAGGTATCGTCAAGAACCTGAATACTATTTCTCCTATCTTGAGCAAAGTTCTCTAAGCCATAAATCTGAAATAGAAGGTATTTTGAGAATAAACTCGAATCTCAGATTTTCCTACAGAAATACCCTCGGCAGGTGAATAGTACACCGTTGCAACTTTCTATAAAATTTTAAAATTCTGCGATCTGTCAAATGAGATGCAATGTGATATTAATACAAATTTGTAAACAATGACAATTCGGCTCATTCAACTAATTAAGGAACAGCTGTTAGTAAAATTTTACAAATCGTAACACTTACAGTATGAGATCGTCAACAGAAAAGCCAAGAGGACGGGTACCTGCTCCATGGTATAGTCTTACTATGACTCAGGTATAGCGATGGTAACTGTCTATAAGGGGTAAATATGACCTATATACACCTATGACTTCATGTTAATCATCACATACAAGTGCTACGAAGGTGAACTTCTTACGCCTTACGCCTGTAAGCGCCAGAGACTCTCGCATCAAAAGGTGTTGTGTTTGTTCAGAACATTGTCCTGTTGAGAGACCGACTGTACGTGATTCATCATGTGGCATTATTTATGTGATTAGGAAATACTGGCTCCCGTGAAAAAAACAGGTTTCTCTCCGATCGCTGAACCCAAATTCGCTTGAGGCGCCCAGCATTTGACATTCTGGGCGGGGTTTGTTGAAACTCACTTAGAAGCTGTGTGCCACAAAATTACAAGATTTTTTAATTGTTTATTAACTCAAAGTTTCGGTAAAACAGATGTGGTTTGAGCTGTGGCTACCCCATATATTTGTTATGCCAACAAAATGAGTTATTTCAAATAACAAATCACAGAATTATTCTCTGTTGGTGGAAATCATACCGATGGTTGCGACTTTAATTCGCCTTATATGTTATTTTTATTTTAAAATGTCATAATAATTAGCTGTCACTAGAAGAGCAATGAGAACGGGCACTTGCGCCATCTCTGTCGTCTCTCGGTATGAGTCAAATATTGCTTTGTCATCTGTCTTTAAGGGGTATGTTTGACCTACATGTACCCAAGTCATGGTCTTCACCAACCAACACTGACCAGTATACGACAGTGAAACCCACACCTATAAGCGGCAAAGACTATCGTTTCGAAACGTCTTATTCGTGTAGTACCTTGCCATACTGTGTGTTGAAAAATATTAAGAAGTTGTCTGCCACACAAATTTAAAGGTGTTTTTAAATGTTTAGTATAACTCACTTTGATTGCTTATCATAACTCATAGTTTCAATAAAATACATTTCTGGTTTGAGCTGCAGCTGACAAAACATCTGTTCTCTAAACAAAATGAATGGTTTCAAATCCCTCATTATGTAGAATTAGTCTCTGTTGGTCGAAACCATACCGATGGTAACGACTTGAAAGAAGTTAAAAATCAGCGATATGTCGTTTTTACCAGCGCTCTGTTATTGTAAAACACGTACATTAATTTGTCCAATTAAGAAAACATTGTAATAATATTAAAACATCCCAAAACTTACATGATGTTGCTGTCACAAGAAGAGCAATGAGAACGGGCACCTGCGCCATCTCTGTCGTCTCTCGGTATGAATCAAATATTGCTATGTCATCTGTCTTTAAGGGATATATACCCAATTGCAAGTCATGGTCTTCACCAACCAACACTGACCAGTACTACAACAGCGAAACCCACACTTATAAGCCACAAAGACTCTCGATTCGAAACGTGCTATTCGTTTAATACCTTGCCATGTACTCATTTACTGAGTGTTGAAAAAACACAACAGAATATTCTGACACAAATATTTCATTGTTGCATGCAAGGTGTTTTTATTTAAAAGGATGCTTATAGGTACATACTTTCAATTTAATACAATATTTCTGATTTCGCAGTTGTAGCTGATAAGATATCTGATAGCTGATACACATATCGCAGTTTGTTTTCCAATCGCAGATCCTCGCAGAGATTGCCCTTTTCGGTCAAACCCATATCCATGGTTACGACTTTCACTATTGTTAAAATCTTCTTAAAATATTACAGCCACCTCACTCATCTAATTAAGAGACAGATGTAGTTATAACTAAAACGTTCACGTGGACAACACTTACAGGAAGAGACCGTCAACAGCAGAGCGAGGAGTGCGGTCACCTGCGCCATGTCGGCCGTCTTGAGATGAATGACTCTTTGTAGCGGGTAAATATAACCTACATATAGCCTAGTGTGTGGAATCCAGTCAGTCAAATTGACAACAATTGCACCAACGTAGCCCCCACCATGGATTCTTGTACGGCGATGTTCCGGTCACTAATTGACGCCAGAGTAAACGCTGGGTTGGTTGGTTGGTTGGTTGTTTAACGCCGCACTCGGCAATATTCCAACTATATGGCGGCGGTCTGTAAGCAATCGAGTCTGGACCAGACAATCCAGTGATCAATAGCATAAGCATCGATCTGCGCAATTGGGCTACGATGACATGTGGTCAACCAAGTCAGCGAGCCTGACCACCCGATCCCGTTAGTTGCCTTTTATGACATGCATGGATTACTGAAGACCAATTCTAACCCGGATCTTCTCAGGTATAAACGCTGGGCTCTGTTAAACACCCGGTGTCGCTGTGATGTTGACGACTGAAAAGGTTAGTCCCTGCAGTGGAACCTGTATGATAAAAGAATGTTGGGTTTAGGAAAGCCGTGTTGGCACTGTACCAAATACAGAATCTGTAACAGGGATCAAATACACGCCGGCTTTCGGGAAATCCCAAAGGGCTTCGGCGGTTGGTTGGTTTTTAGGCTATTCAAATATCTGACTTCATCGTTTCATGACGGTTTGAAAGATACTCAGCAACAGGTCGAGGCGACAAGCATACTGCGCTTTCGGGTTCATTTTAATTGAAAGGAAGTCGGCTTTGTTGAAAAGCAATCAGTATACTTTAAAATAACGCCGGAGCGGCGTGGTAGCCTAGTCGTTAAAGCAACCGCGGGTTACGAAGAAGACGCGGGTTCGATTCCCCACATGGGTACACCGCGATATTGCATGAATATTGCTAAAGGCGGCGTAAAGCCAGACTCACTCGCATCAAATCACTTCGAGTTACTAGTAGATATTATTTCCATTATAATATACTGTCAGTCTAAGTAAACTTAGACTCAGTATTATTCGTTACACTGCTATACTGGTCTAACGAATAATACTGAGCCTAAGTTTACTTAGACTGAATATACTGCACCATTCAGAGAATCGTGATTATGAAATGTGTCTCTCGGGGTTATACTTCTAAGACTGGGCCTGGATAGAATCACAAATACATTTTGTAATACCAAACATAAGAACAAAGATAAGTGTTTATTACAAAAGCCAATACAAGAACCTTTACATGTGTTATATTTTACAACAAAACACATGCTATAGTTTGAAGATCCGGGTTAGAATTGATCTTCAGCAACCCATGCTTGTCGTAAAAGGCGTCTATCGGGATCGGGTGGTCAGGCTTGCTGACTTGGTTGACACATGTCATCGTATCCCAATTGCATAGATTAATACTCATGATATTGATCACTGGATTGTCTGGTCCAGACTCGTTATTTACAGACCGTCGTCATACAGCTGGAATATTGCTGAGTGCGGTGTAAAACTAAACTCACTCATTCGTATCTCACTTGCATAGATTGATGCTCATGATGTTGATCACTGGATTGTCTGGTCCAGACTCGATTATTTACAGACAGCTGGAATTTTGCTGAGTGCGGAGCTAAACAACAAATAAACGTGTCGAGTATGGAGTCGTTGCAGACAGGTTAAAGGAAGGTCGGATATTTCAGTGGACCAACATTTCCGTCCATCTGATTCTGCTAATCTGTGATTTACCTGATTTTATGTTTTGTTAGTGTATGAAAGTGATTGTGTAAAGCATTGTGCAGTGTCTGTGAACCTGCACCACTAAAACTAAACTCTTGACGATCGACCCTTTTCAGAACGTCCCAGGTTCACAGGACTTCACGATCGATTGATCCGAAACCAGGCTCAACGAGATCAAGGCTACTGGAGTACCAGTTACGGTTCAGACGATGCAGGGGCACTGGGGTAACCTAGTGGTTAAAACGTTCGCTCGTCACACCGAAGACCCGGGTTCAATTCCCCACATGGGTACAATGTGAAGCCCATTTCTGGTGTCCCGTGGTATTACTGGAATATTGCTAAAAGCGGCGTGAAACTAAACTCACTCACTCCCCACTGCGGCATGTCCATTGTGTCCCAGTTGTATATATCAAATCGATTACTGACATACCGTCGTCATATAGAATACTGCTCAGTATATGTGATACTAAACCTATGTATATACGTTAGTGTGAGTGTAGATCAAGAAAACTCTAAATGCATAAATTCAAGCACATGTCGACAATGTATTACATGTACTAAATTTATTTTGAATATTTTCAAAAAAGAGATACAATACAAGTACATAATACTGATGTCAAAGGCAAATATTCAATAATGCAAACAAATCACGATTTCTTGATGTCGAGAATATGTGTAATAGAATCAACTTGAAAAGAATAATTACGTGATAATTATGGCTATTAAGAATTTCATACTGTGATCAGCTTATAAGGTGTCATGACCACAATATATGTGATTCGACCTTTCTCGATTCAAAGATTTTTATTTTAGCATTGTAATCTATCAACATCATTCAAGGAGCACAAACGCTATAAAATTTATACAGTAACTGAAAAATATCAAAATAGTTCTTTGCTTAAGGTATATTATGATTAAAAAAGTATTGTACACTTAAAAACTGCAGTATTCAATCAGGCAAATTAACGTTTGAATAGTAATTATTAAATGCAATCGTTTGAACTGAACAGTAATTTTGTTTAATGTGAATTTCATAGTATCGATGAATAAGGAAAGAAGGTGATTTGTTTCAGCTGTGTCTAGCGAAATATGTTAGAGAAATCACAAGGAGAAGTAGGCACAATGGTGTCCTCAGCTGGACGCCAGAGTTCAGAGGGCACGGGACTCCATATCCGGTCTGACCTGCGCACTCCGCTGCTTCTGAGGTGGCGTTGTAAACGCTGTACAGGAGGTACTTCCGGTACGGGTCTGGCGTGTATCTCAGTTGTCTTAGTCCTACTGGAGTCAGGGAATTGTCTCGGATGAAGTCTGGCGTCCGGAAGTGACATCTGGAAAACAAGAAAACGGTTGCCAATTTGCATCTATGTATGCAGTATGAATTACAGATACCGTGTCGAATACAAACTAAACAACAAATACACAATTTCTGAGAAACAAAAAACAGGAAAAGCTGAGCCTTGTAACCCTATCATTAAGAGATGTGCCTGTTTGTTTGTTTACTTTCAACACCGCATTGTTCCTTAAAGACAAAAAATCATGGATGTGAAGAGGAGGACCACGACGTTTCGGGGGATCTTCTTCCTCCTTCATCACTCACGTCGTGTAATAAAGAAGTTGACACTCATAATTCATACAAAATACTGATGACACCAGGTGTTCGCGAAAAGGTGCGCTCACCCAGCCCCACCAGTGGAACGGCTAGTCAACTGTACACCTGAAACGTATCAGGGTCGTATGGTTCAAGCCAAATAGGGAATTGTAACGGACATTTTTTTGTCACTGATGCGTCAAGTTTGAAATACAAGCTTTTCCGATAGGCGTTGCGTTGCGATCGCTTTACAAAACTTGCAAAAGAGGCCCCTCGTCATGTGTTAACTCCTCGTCATGTGTTAACTCCTCGTCATGTGTTTACTCCTCGTCATGTGTTAACTCCTGTGACGACAAGACAGACTAGCGGTGAGTCTCAGAAAATATTTAGTTTGGATGGAAACTGAAAAGGAGGCCCACTGAGATTAGCCAGTCAGTAGGAGTCTAGACTTGATTCATTTATGGCATTATCTAATTCAGAAATGCTAGACAGAAAGAAAAATGAGATGGTTGGGTGACTCTTAAGAGTGAATGAGCGAGCGAGTGAGTGAATGAGTGAGTGAGTGAGTGAGTATGGTTTTACGCCGCTTTTAGCAATACTCCACGTGTGTTGCCTCTTGCGACAAGCATGGGTTGCTGAAGATAAATTATAACCCCGATCTTCAAACTATAGTATGTGTTTGTTGTTAGGCTTAACACATATAAAGGTTCTTGCATTGGTCTTTGTAATAAACACTTATCTTTGTTCTAATGCTTGGTATTACAAAATGTATTTGTGTTCCCATTATAACTCCGATCTTCACGCATATCCAGTACCAGTACATAGCATTACAAACAAAGGGTGTCAGTGTGTTGTCCTTGACTGTTCAGTGACCCATCGTTGCATAAACTAGAGTGGCCGATAAGCAAATAGATGAACTGCTTGAAGACTATTTTGAATCGTGTGAGTGAATGAGTGTGGGTTTAAGCCACTTAATATTCCAGCAATCTAACTGTGGGGGACACCAGAAATGAGCTTCACACATTGTACATATGTCGGGAATCGAACCCGGATCTTCAGCGTGACGAGCGAACGCTTTAACCACTAGGCTACACCACCGCTCCATTTCATTAAAGGCATTATCTGATCATTCCTTGCATACAGGTTAGTTTTCTCTGACGTGCACAACCCCGGGTTGACTCCGAGGTAAAACTATCGTTTTATTACCTGTCAGTCATGAGTGATGAGCAGTCGTCTGCCGTGTAGCCAGTCACTGCAGTCGCGTTCACAAATGTCGTCTGCTCGAACAAGATGAACACATACACCGAATCCTCACTTGGGGCCAGTGGTGTTAAGTACGGGTAAACCTCTACACCGGAAGTGACGTTAGTTCCATGGATATTGACCGCGCCCCAGTGAATGGAGGCGTTGTGGTTGGTGGAGTTGATGTCGCCGATAGCATCAAGCAGAAGCAGAGAATACATCTTGTCTGAAAGAAAGAAACACTTCCTTGGTATAATAAACAGCAAGACCTTATTCTTAGCAAGATTGTACTCAATTTTTTGAAAAAATGTTTCTGGGAAGAGAAAATATTGTCCTTACTGAGACATTGCGCACCAACTCTTTTGTAATGTTAGCTGCACTATTGGAGTCAATTACCTACTCACTAGACTGACTGACTGACTGATTTTGGTTTTTACGCCGCTTTTAGCAATATTCCAGCAACATAACGGCGGAGGACACCAGAAATGGGCTTCACAGATTGTGCCCATGTGGGGATTCGAACCCGGGTCATCGGCGTGATCTTCACTAGAACAAATCCATGTATACCTTTGAACAATTACATATAGTAAGAGTGTGACCACTTCTTGGGGTGGTGGGGTAACCTAGTGGTTATAAAGAGTTGGCTCGTCACGTTGAAGACCCGGGTTTGATTCCCCACGTGGGTACAATGTGAAGCCCATTTCTAGTGTCCCCCGCCGGGATATTGCTGAAATATTGCTAAAAGCGGCGTAAATCCATACTCACTCACTCACTCTCTATTATTACCTAAATTGAAAATGGTATCTGTTCCAAACATAAGCACCAACAAAAATGTAACTATGCTTTATATAAAGTTCAATAGCAAATAATGTATTCTACAATTGTATAATTCATCTTTCAGTATATCATCATTGAGATATCTCATCTAATTTTAGTTTATGATGCTGAATCCGATTCTGCACGTGCATGTTAATACACGACACGCAATTTGTATATTTATCCTATTTTGGGAGCATGATACTAAAACACGTGATGTCATTTTGTTGTTTTTGTCCAGGGAGAAGCTGTTTTATAGGGGAGGGAATGTCAAACCGTGATTGTTTCGCTTCCAGGTGCTCAGAATTACGACTTCAAACTTAAATTCAACGTCTATAGCTATGGGTATTATGCAACAGGACTGGCGCAAGGAAAGCTGTCAAACATTTTAACGTTCATCGAAACGCACTATCATATCTTTGTCGTTATCTTCACGTGCCACGTCACGCCAACCACATTCGGTTGGTGTTTCGATGGAATCGATACCAAATTGCCACATTAGTTCAAGCAATTCTTGTGTTATGAGCAGTTAGTTGCAACCGTATCCACAAATACGCTCAACGGTGCTTCCAGGTCACCGTTAGTCACGCATAGCTTGGTGTTGACAGCATCTGAGGTTTAAAGGACAAGACTCGGACAGTGTACTGTTCACAGGGGTCAGGTTCATGAAGCAAGGATTTGATCACTGGATTGTCTGGTCCAGACTCCATTATTTCACACCCGCGCCATATAGCTGGAATATTGTGGCGTTAACTACAACCAGACCAACGCTGACAACGTTGCAATTTAAGTGACGTGCGCTACCCGGACGACGTCTCAGATCATATTCTACCCATTGTGCAGATACAGGATGTAACAATGTTGCAGCAGAACAATGCCGTCCAAGGCGTTATAGGCCTTGTAACAGACAGGCAACATAGCTGTACCGCTATTACCAGCTTTTTCCGCAGACCCCTCCCCATTTGAATATGTCTGGGATGGGGAGACTGCAGCTGAACCAGAATGAACCAGGTAATGTTAATAGCTAATTAGGTCCAATCTTGGGTTGACCTTTGCAAGATCATCCCCAGGTGTCTTCACTGTCGCAATGTATCAACGCACACGCTGGTCACACCCGATGTTGACACTGTTAACAGAGTTGTTACACTACCTCGCTTTACGTGAGTTAGTGAGTATGGTTTTATGCCGCTTTTAGCAATATTCCAGCAACGCGCACCAGAAACGCGCTTCACACATTGTACCCAAGTGGGCCTTCGATGTAACCATCAAACGCGTTATCCACGAGGCTGTCCCACCGTCCCTTCTCTTTCAGATCGCTTTGTTTCTTGTTACCGGTTATAAACATGTCAATGAATTTATTATGTAAAACACCGATCAGACGAACGATCTTGAATAACATTTACGCATTATCTTAAATAACATTTATACCACTTTAAAGGAAGGACAGTTACAGAAACTATTGAAACAATTTCAGTTATATTATATAATCGTCGCTGGTGAGTTCAAAATACATTAAACCCTTTTATGACAGTGCTATTAAAATAGTTGTCTTTTTTAATTTAAAGGATTGTCAAACAGTCAAAATGCTGTTCCATACCACTTAATGCTTGTGGCGCTATTGCTGTTAAGGAGTTAGGTCATTGTGAAGAAACTATGGAGGTCATATGTACAGCATTCAGAAGTCAATACACCAATAATTGCAAATATGATTCACTTATTTTAATCTGTATATAAAATAGTAACAGCCATGTCACAAAGCTATTGTGCTTGATATTCTGTAAACGGGCTACAATATGTGAAGTGTACATGAGTGTCACTGTATTTTTGGAATGTTGCTATAAACGGTGTAAAACCATACTCACTCACTTGGTTCTACAAGACGCTGTGGTGTAATGACTATTATTCTGTATATAAAATTCATGTGCAATATCGTCTGTGTATGTTTGTTATTCGGTATCAAACATATACCAAGTGCATCAAATATGTATGCCTGCCGTGGTAGCCTAGTGGTTAAAGCGTTCGTTCGTCACGCCGAGGACCCGGGTTCGATTCCCTACATGGGTACAACGTGTGAAACCCGTTTCTGATGTCTCCCGCCGTGATATTGATGGAATACTTAAAGCGGCGTTAAACCATACTCACTCACTCACTTCCAGCTTTGACGTTGTCGTTCAATCACTTTTCCCGTTTCCCCAGATTTAATGATTTACAATTCACACAATGAAAATAATCCAGCAATACCCAAAGACAAGAAGACCCAAAGAAGGGCGGTGTCAAACCAAACTCACTCACTCACTGTACGCATGCCTGTCGAGAGATTCAGACTGACAGACAGATGGCCTCGCTTCCAACGGTACAAATCCACAAGTGTAAGCCCATTGAAGACTGACATCATTGTATCAGGAATCGACTTAAAAGACCACGCACGTGAATCCCCTTGAGGTAATCAGAATAAAGAATGACCAGTTTCACAGAGTTCAGCCAGTGAATGAACACCTTTTTTTAACAATACCCCGGAAATATCAAGGCAGGGGGCACGAGAAAATGACTTCATTCATTGTACCCATATTATTCGAACCGAACTCTGAACTTCGGCGTGAGCATCAAACGCACTAACCACTGTGCTTTCCTGCCGCACAGAGCGGTGGGGTAGCTTAGTGGTTAAAGCGTTCGCTCGTCACGCCGAAGACCCGGGTTCTATTCCCCACATGGACACAATGTGTGAAGCCCATTCCTAGGGTGTCCCCCGCCGTGATATTGCTGGAATATTTCTAAAAGAGGCGTAAATCTAAAATCACTCACACACTCACTCCTGCCGCACAGGTGAATAAGTGAGTGAATGGACACGAAATTGATTCACTCCATTTCCGTTTCATGGGTGAACTAATGTCCAGTCCCACTTTTACATTTCCCACTTACTTGCCAAGTTCTGTGTGGTGGCGTTCGGATTCTCCACGGTGCGGAGGGTGATGGAAGGGGTGCGGCGGTACGTGACGGAGCCGTGGATACCGTAGCTGCTGTAGTCGAGGGTTGTGTTTACAGACCTACACAAAAAAAACGTTAACCTTTAAACAAATACCAAACACTAATTGGTTTACCACCTGTAGGTCCATTCAGCGGTTGAAATTGGAAATTTGAGCAACGCAAATACGGCTACTGCAACAGCATGTACGCTTCATTATCAAACCTTGAGTGAACCATAGAAATAGAGTCAGTCAACTGACCCTACTGCATTTCTTGCAACCACGGCTAATTAAAGTTAAAATCGATTTCCCCGAGTTTACCTATGTTAAGCGTGAACAACACGGGGTAGCACCCGACATACAAAACCGTATTAACAACAAAAACATTACGTCAAAGGAAATTAAGACAACGAGTACTATATGCTCATAATATCAATCACTGGCAAGTCTGGTCCGGATTGGTTTATTGACAACGAGTACTATATGTCACAATTACACTGGGTTGATTTGGGTCTAACGCCGTTTGAACAGTATTCTGGTTTTATACCCTAATGTTGAAGGCAAGCTGTAAGTGATGTAAGTCTCGGACCTTACCACTTTTGAACTGGGATTCGAGAGTACCAGCAGAAGCTTCTGGCAAAGGGACGCAACTCTGCACGGCGAATTGTCACAAAACGTGATTACACCAAGGCAGGTAACTCTTTCCGTTTTATCCATCTCGACATGTATAAACCTACTGTTGGTGGTGTTCTGTGCAGCAGGACGTAAACGTTATAGCGGGGGCGGTAAAGTGGACGTCCAGAGAGACTCGGAGGTGAAGTGGGGTCGTCAGGTAGGTTAATCCACCTCGCTGGCCGATGTATTTGTCCAACCCTGTTGATTGTGAACATATGTAAATATATATATGTTTAGTCATACGAAGGTAATGGTAAAGTATACTTATACAGAACACCCTCCTTGATACAATACACACTGTTGAAACCATACTCGCTTCCTCACTCTATCGTGTCTAACCGGACACAAAGTACTAGACCGTGGAGACCCGTTTTAGAATCGATCTTCAGCAACCCATGCTTATCCTAAGAGGCGACTAACGGGATCGGGTGGTCAGGTTCACTGACTTGGTTGACCCATGTCATCGTATCCCAATAGCCCATTGACCAGACAACCCCGTGATCAACAGCATGAGCATCGATCTACGCAGTTGGGATACGATGACGTGTCAACGAAGTCAGCGAGCCTGACTATACATCCGATCCTGTCAGTCGCCTCTTACGACAACATGGGTTACTGAAGATCAAGTCTAACCCAGATCTTCACGAGTCAATGGTGACTGTAAACTAGTGGAGTCATGACAGATGTAGTGCTATGGTCACCCAACCCGCATACATCGTGTACTCACACAGGCCGTAGTAGACGGGGCAGCGGTTCAGGAGGCCGTACTTCATGCGTGCTACGGTGGCATATTCGTCTGTCGTCACCCGCATGATGTTTATACCATAGGGGCCTGAAGTGTCGAAATAAATACAAATGTCAGTGCCAAAGAACACCCAGTCTTGCTGTACTCTAAACGGATTATATTTGGCGCAAAGAGCATGGGCTGTGAAAAATATATGAAGTTCAATAAAAATCAGTGATGACACCAGGTGTTGCGGGCGAGGTAGGCATGTCCTGCCCTTTCTGATTTCGTTGAAAACATATGCGAAAGGAGCTATGTTATCGGTAAATCCCGTTTTGGTCCAGTTAATATTTGGTACCCAGAACCTATTAAAAGATCAATATTTGATGTCTGATACGTGGAATATATTCTCGATGGATGCGTAAGTAACAAGTGGCTGTTCCCACCGGTGCCCAAGCAACACCGGCTAAGTTACCTGGGAGACTGTATTGATTCATCATTTCATCAAGATATTACCTAGAAGACTGTATTGACTCATCATTTTATCAGGGTATT
>VKKT01005968.1:44003-54218 GCA_008038995.1 Haliotis laevigata | reverse complement strand
CAAACACAAGACGGACACAACCAAACACAAGACGGACACAACTAAACACAAGACGGGCACAATTAAACACAAGGCGGGCATAACTAAACACAAGACGGGCACAACTAAACACAAGGCGGCCATAACTAAACAGAATATGGATGCAACTTAACACAAGACGGACATAACTAAACACAAGACGGGCACAAATAAACACAAGACGGGCACAACTAAACATAAGGCGGCCATAACTAAACAGATTATGGATGCAACTAAACACAAGACGGACACAACTAAACACAAGACGGACACAACTAAACACAAGACGGACATAACAGAACACAATATGGAAACAACTAAACACAAGACGGACACAACTAAACACAAGACGGACACAATTAAACACAAGACGGACATAACTCAACACAAGACGGACACAACTAAACACAAGACGGACACAACTAAACACAAGACGGACACATCTAAACACAAGACGGACACAACTAAACACAAGACGGTCACAGCTGAACACAAGACGGTCACAGCTGAACACAATATGGACACAACTAAACACAAGACGGACACAACTAAACACAAGACGGACACAACTAAACACAAGACGGACACAACTAAACACAAGCGGTCACAGATGAACACAAGACGAACACAGCAAAACACAATATGGATACAACTAAACACAAGACGGACACAAATAAACACAAGACGGGCACAACTAAACACAAGGCGGGCATAACTCAACAGAATATGGACGCAACTAAACACAAGACGGACACAACTAAACACAAGACGGTCACAGCTGAACACAATATGGACAAAACTAAACACAAGACGGACACAAGACGAACACAACTAAACACAAGACGGGCACAACTAAACACAAGACGAACACAACTAAACACAAGCGGTCACAGATGAACACAAGACGGACACAGCAAAACACAATATGGATACAACTATACACAAGACGGACACAAATAAACACAAGACGGGCACAACTTAACACAAGGCGGGCATAACTAAACAGAATATGGATGCAACTAAACACAAGACGGACATAACTAAACACAAGACGGACACAACTAAACACAAGACGGACACAGCTGAACACAATATGGGTGCAACTTAACACAAGACGGACACAACTTAACACAAGGCGGACACAATAAGACACATCACGGACACACTACAAACGCAACTACACACAATAAACTTACTTAGCTTATTGCATTGTACCGACAGTCAGAAGCCCAAAAGCTGTCCCTGAAAGGAACACTCAGCTCCGGCCAAATGGCAGTAGGGCACACGTTACTGAAGTAATTAGTCTCACCGTTTGTTAGTCTGTTGTTTATCTCTGCACTTAGCAATATTCCAGCTAGATGGCGGCGGTCTGTAAATAATCGAGTCTGGACCAGTGATCAACAGCACGAGCATCGATGTACGCAATTGCGATACGATGACATTTATCTGACCACCCGCTTCCGCTTCTTACAGTTTGTAAGATCAATTCTAGTGTGTAACCTTAAGGTTCACGGGTGGCCCATACACTCTGCACAGTTGCGTTCCTTTACAAGAACAGATGACTCTGGTTTGTCAGCAAGATAAAGCATTAACCCAAACTCAGAGACCCATCACTTCAGCTTTCCCTTTACATTAAACTGGCGTCCCGTGATGACGCACTGTTCACTGTTTCACACACAAAGTAAAATGTCTAAAAATGTGCCTTTTGTTGACGATTACCCTCATCAGACCCTAATAACACCGGACCTACACCGAAAATATGAAAAAGTACAAAAATGACCAGGGGCGGTTAGTTGGCGTAGTTGCTGAAGTGTTCGCTCATCACGTCGAAGATACTGGTTCGATTCCCGACATGGGAACAGTGTGAGCTCCACATCGACCCCACATAGCAGTTTGTAGGTCTTAGTTTTGCTTATAGTTTTGTTGTTTAAAGCAGCGTTCAGCAATATGATAACTTTATGACGTGGTCTATAAATAATATATACTCATGCCAATAATGGTTGTCACCCCCCTCCCCACCCCCAAACACCCTCTTCAATAACAAAAAATTGAAGGGGGTGACAACCATTATTGGCATGAGTACAGATGACACCAGACAGCCTAGTGATTGATATTATGAGAAACACGTTATACAGATGTGGTGAATCAGACAGTTTCCACGTGGGGTAGAGCTCTAACCACCAGGCTATCCAGCCGCCTTTATTTGACTACCGGGATCAAAGTGATCCCCTACGCTGTAACATTACAACAAAGTAGCGTTAATGTCATATTTTTACCACGGACTGTGTGAAATGTACGTAAACGAAACGTATTAACTTTCTCATGTCTGCTGCACAGATGTGGTGTCAACTATCTTGGACTTAATTAGGCTGACAGCCACAGCTATAAAGACGTTCTATTTGAATCAAAGCTAATAATATTCAGCGGATATCTCGACACGTCCTTTTTTAACTATAACCTGCGGTGGAGTTCCTTTAAACCCTCCCACGGCCCTTACTCTTTCCGACCTGACTTGCTCATGGCCGCTTATTCCCCGCCCAATCTATTTTCCTTGCAGAAAGTCTAAAATCAGAAACCGGCCATCAATAGAGAAACAGCCTGGAAATGTCAGAATACTGAATCGAGATGTTATCGTCACTTCCGGCGCTTCTTAAAGAAGTGTCAGCTGATCTGGGCTATATCCGGAAGCGTGGCCCTCCTTATCCCTCGGGGATTTCCAGGAAGCTCTTTCCCCGAGTCAAGTGACGCCTTGCTTTCACACAATAATGGAGTGTGTCCGAGTTCGTAAGACAGGCCTCCTTTCAGCGTACTGATACGCTCTTGTCCTTCATTCCCCAGTGAGAAATTCCTGAAGATGATTTGTCGCTATTACCTGCACGTTCCTGATGAGGCGGTATACAATCATCATATGAATGAGTGAGTGAGTGAGTGCGTGAGTGACTCACATGTCAGATACGGTGTTGATAAACCAAGACTCAGCGCCAAACCTCGTAAACATGACCATTTATTTGAGTTCTCCACACAGTTGAGAATATATCATGAAGACAATATGAAACGCATCTGTTGTAGGTCAGCGTGTTTCATCGAACGTAATATAACTTTGTAATACTGCAGTCACATTAATTTCGATTTGTTTGACATTCTTTGTGTTTTGATATGATTGCCATCTGCCTATTGCATCGACCACGCACCAGCATTGATCGGGTCACCATCAATCTGAGACTCGTGTTTACTACGTGGACTGTTAAGCAATTATGTCGCTTGATGGGTCCGCGCCACTGTGGGGAGTATAGTTCCTTTGGCATGTTTCACAATGATTCCCCAGTGAGAGCTATATACAGCCTAGTGGCAGCCAGGCCCCGTACAGACCTGGCAACTCATACTGACCAATTACAATTGAGGCAATGGGGAAACCAAGAGCTTCAATGTCGACCTTGTGCGTCCCCCACACTCAACAACTTGGTAATAATCAGGCACGAAAGATTTCCGGCCTGTAAAGAGCTCCACACAGCCCAAGGGCATGTGTCTGGACTCGGCTAACCACATCAATCTCATCTTGCTAAACACTGTGAGGAGCTCACGTATTGGGAATCCATTGGATCTCGATGAGGAGTGTATTGAGGAAAGTCTATCACACAGATCAATTAGATCAAACACAGTCCTAACCAGGCTTTAGCCTTGGGCAATGTGTGGGTTACACTGGGATCAATGAGTCCTGTTAACATAACCAAGGGTTGGGTGACATTTTCATGACGAGATATATCGCTCCTCATAACCTAGAAACAAGCGTTGTTTCCGTTAATTCGCCCTCTATCATCTTGAGGCTACATTGATGACTTGTCCGATCGTTTACTCGCCCGTTGTATCGCTTACATGACAGTTTGCCGCCATGTCAATTCCCCTATATGTCACTTGCACACCTGCCAGTTCGCGAACAACAAATGTCCTCGCGGTGTTATTCACCTCCAGCCACGTGTTACACACGGCCACAATCTACTAAAACCTGCCCACAAAAACACTCAACCCGTCAAGATCCGGGTCAGAATTAATCTTCAACAGTTGCCGTAGGTGGCGACTAACGGTACCTGGTTGTCAGACTCGATGACGTGGGCGAGCCATGCCACCGTACACGATTTGTGTAGATCAATGCTCACGATGTCAATCACGAGATTGTCGGGTCCAGACTCCATTATTTACAGACAACCTTCGTATAGTTTGAATAGTTTTGAGTGCGACATAAAACAACAGACCATCTGGGAGATGCCTACGAAAACACTTCAGCTGCTAGATCGGTTCACGGGGACCAGTTTGGCGAGGGCGGGATGTAGTGGGCAAGGTGGAAGCCATACGCGGATCAGGAGTTGATATTAGTGTGGATGGACTTAACATAACGCACATACCACTAAATCATTTGGTGACATGGTTTCAACACAGATGTATAACACAAATGCCAAACGCAAATTGAACTCGCAATGAATTATTTTCCAAAGGCATTATCATCATCCATTATATAAGTGGTTACGCAAGTAGCTGGCAAGCAATCTGTCAAGAGGAGGAGCGTTCCATGTCTTGGGGATATAAAGCGCTGCTGTGAACATTACCGATGCACAGATGTCTTCTCTGAACAGTGTTACTGCCTTGCATGGAGGCAGCAGTAGTGGTGCCACAGCACCAACACAGAAATTCTGCAGTTCACGCCCATGTATTTGATACGGGTCTTGTGAATACTTTGTAAAGTATGTATGGCTGTGAGACGGAAAGGTTTTGAGTGTCTTATGCTGAAAACTCACAGATCCATGATTCTTATTGGAATACTCAAAGAAACCGTTTTCATCAATTTAACCAATCTGTCCAACTGTCCATCATAAACATTATATCCTCAATGTTGTATTGAACAGAAGTCTATCTACCCTGGGGAACGTTTTCTTTCTCTGTAACAAGGTCTCTGTAATTCACTTTTTTATTCGAAAAAGGAACAGCATGAAGGATATTGCAAGACACCGTTGACAGATACTATCGAATAATCTATCCGAACAAATATACTCACGATTATACCATAAACGTACATGAAAGCAGATGCTCATAGCACTATTACCGTGATTTACGTAGATGCAAGTATCATCTACGTAGAAGGAACTATCATCTTTACACATGTCTTTAAGAGAAAGTGACATTTATAAACCTCCATGCTTCAAAGACTCAACCTTATGTGCCCGAGAACTCCGCTCTGATTTGTCACCGTAGACGTTAACCAGGGAGCGCTACACTTGTCACTTCCGGCATGATGAAAGGAGAATTTTAAATTGGAGGGCAAACGAAAGTATGCCTGATCTGGGTTTTTGTTATTGAAACTTGAAAGAACAGTTGTAAAATTCTATTATGCCTATTTAAGCATCACTCATTCCTCCAACAGTTGATAAAACGTAATCTGCGAATGTGGCTAAATCACTGAGCAGTATAGGACGGAATGGATACTGTGTAGCAGATGATGAAAGGATTGGTGTGAAGCTGGTGATGAAAGGATAACTGGACAGCTGGTGATGAAAGGATCACTGCAGCTGGAAATGAAAGGATCACTGGGCAGCTGGTGATGAAAAGATCACTGGAAGCTGGTGATGAAAGGATCACTGGACAGATGATGATGAAAGGATCACTGTGCAGCTGGTGATGAAAGGATCACTGGACAGCTAGTGTTGAAAGAATCACTGGACAGCTGGTGATGAAAGGATCACTGGACAGCTGATGATGAAAGGATCGCTGCAACTGGAAATGAAAGGATCACTGGGCAGCTGGTGATGAAAGGATCACTGGACAGCTGGTGATGAAAGGATCACTGTGTAGTTGCAGTTGCCGTTACATAGGCTAAACGTCCAACCCATTTCAGATTCCCTACCCCAAGCTCACCTCTCGTTCACCCAACCCATCTATTCGAAAGGTGAAGGTCACCGACTGCCCTTGTCAACACGCTGGGGCGTAAGATACTTAAATGTTACTATCTTAATACGAGGCCGCTGATGAATACCGGAATTGAATACTTCCTGATGAAGAGAACGCTGAATAGCCGAGGGAAGACTCACTTCTATTTAGCAAAATTGGCAGCCCTGCACACCTGTGCGGAGCTGATTATATTTCCCTAGCAGCTTGCATTCATCCTCCTGTGTTCGTGGATATAAATTAAATTAAGCTAGTGATGGCGTATTCAAGTTGTGTACACGGTTAAACAAGGATTCGCCGTGTGCGCCGTTTGTTCAGCAGCGGGCTGCGAGTTACTGGATCTGCTGGAAGAGTGCAGTTGTCATGTTGGCGGTGAAAATCTCGCGAGAGAGGGCGAGAGGCGTGCGGGAGAGCCAGTGTCCACAGCCAGGAGACTAAACCGATTTCCATTCCCACGTTATTCGCAAATCAATTGGGAATTAAATCGATTGAAATAATTCTGATATTTTCTAATGTAACAAGCATTAATGTTATTTCTGTGTTACCGAAATGCGCTCTCAGATTCGTTAGAATCAACATTTGAATAGGCCGACTTGCACTCTAAACCTACCAAATGCCGACCCACGGTGATGACGGAAACACGACTTGAAAAACAATATTCTCCTGATCCACTTAGCTATAAGACATATTGGACTGGAGATAATGGCACCGCTATCGTTGTTGGGCTTCGCCATACAAGAATCGATTCGGAAAATTGCACCTTTCGGGGGATCGTCTTAAGGAGAGAGGGAGATAGAGTGAGAGAGAGCGGGAGTGAGAGAGGGAGAGAGTGGGCGTTGAGTTGAGTTGGGTTTTACGTCGCATCGGCATTATTTCAGCCATATAGCGTGGGAGAATGAGATAGCGAGGGAGAATAAAGTGTGAGAGAGAGTGGATGAAAGAGAGAAAGAAAGGGAGTGAGAGAGGGAGTGTGTGCGAGAGAGAACGAGGGAGTTTGGTGATTGGGGAGGGGAATTCGATGAGGCAAGGATTTCAATCGTCACTATTGTACACTATCGACTGTAGACACTGCAACCTAATTCATGACCTGATTAACTGACTAAATGCTACCATATACTTATCACACACTCGACATATCTATTTTCATCAATGTCGTAGATGACGAGGAAGCCGATGGTGATGACGCTGCTACCGTTGAATTCACGCCCAAGACAACGCAGTCTATTCGATATTCTCTGAAGGTATTTGGTTAAACAATGCTTATTGAAACCAGGGTCGAGAATGTTGGTGCCAAGCCGTCAAGGGGTGAGGAATAACAGCGATTGGGGAGGGGATGGTGGAGACACCGGAGAATCAATATCAGGGGGATATTTTGACAGCGAAAATGGCTAGTTTGGCACTGATATTGGGAACTGGTGAGGTAAGCCCATCCCGCTGCAGTCAACGCGTAAAGATCTGAACATAAAATTATAACAATATCACAAAGTCGGCAGCTGTCAATGCTGTCAGTCCATCCTTACTAAATAACCTAATATCCGAAAACACCCATCTATCATTACAGAGGCAATGTACAGCAAGGCTAGACTGCCCAGTTGCCAGTAACGCGCTTCCCTAATGTATCACCATACACCACGTCATGTGCAGACAATCTCGCTCTCGTGTCTCTCGGTTACACGAGCCACAAAGGCAAAAAGGTCCGAGAATTTGGCCATAACATATAAACATAAATTTTCACAAACTGTCCCGTGTCTGCACAGACTGGTTTATTCTGTAGGTGAAACACAGTTCCTGCATGACCCCACAGTTAAACGTGACTGGAGGTTAAAACGTTGGTATACGTGGTACGACGTCGTGGGCTTGCCTCCCACGGTATTAAAATCTCCATTACCAAACAGCTTTGTACTCTAACGCTTGATTCGACACAGCAGGATTAAAGATACATGCTTAAGAAGACAACAGTCTTACATAAAGACCCGCAGGTTAAAATGAACATTGTTATTTTTATTATGTCAGTGGAAGTAAAACCGACTGATGTTTGTACCGGAACCCGATATTTAGGGGACCGCCTACATAGAAAGCGGTTGTGCCGCTTTCTCTAATTCTTTTTCTTCACGGGGGACAAACGATCGACGTTGTAACGTCTTCGTCGTTATGGATACGTTGCATGTCATTGATGACGTTACATTGGCCGTCGTAGGAGGGATTTAGAAAATTAGATTGTACGATGAACGTTGATCTTGTGATGCGTTAACAACTTATTCTCGAATACTTCAGACAAAACCCGACAGACAACCTGCCCGGACATCGCGTGTCCAACACGTGGTAAATGTTAACAAGTGTCTGTGTAGATATGTGTAGATATATGTAGATATATACCGTACTGCACAGATGCAGGTAAATATGAGTGTTAATCATCTGTGTCGATATATGTAGACATATTGCATTACTGCTCTGTGTATATATACATAAATACAGACGATGTGTTTCTCTAGACATTAATGTATATATGCACTTTAATGTCCTGTGTAGATAAACTGTTAGGCTAATGGAAGTATCCGCCCAGGTTTGATGTTGGCTGAAAGCAAAACAAATATAAAATGGTCTTTCGATGGCGATGTATTTAAAACATATCATAGCTGTGGTTTGGCTTAGGATTGCAGTGTTTCGCTCAACTTTCATCCTACCTCTGATAACGTTTGTAAATTTAAGCCAAATACAAGTTTCAAGCGTAAACATACTTTTACCAGGCAGGTTTGCATTAATGTTTTAATTTCTGATGGAAAACATTCAAGAACTTGAAAGGATGATTTTTAACAGAAAATGCTTTGCCGCTGCATGGCTAGAATATAGAATAACAAAAGAACAATAAACCTTACATCTAAAAACGACGTTTAATAAAATTACACTATTTACCAACATTACAGGGACACCCGGGCTCGCATGCACAAAGCGATCTTAGCACTACAATGATCGTAAATCCCATTCTCCAACATAGGCGTCGTGGCGCTAAGATCGCTTTGTGCAAGTGGGCCCAGGCGGAGTTACACCACAAGTGGACTTAACACCAACTGGGGGAATCGAACACAGGCCTTCAGCGTGACGGGCGAATGTTTTAACTAGTAGGCTACCGTCCGGCATTCTTCCACGTGGTGAGTGAGTTTAGTTTTACGCCGCACTCAGCAATACGCCAGCTATATGACGGCGGTCTGTAAATAATCGAGTCTGGACAATCCAGTGATCAACATCATGAGCATCAATCTACACAGGAGCCTGACCACCCGATCCCGATCCCGTTAGTCGCCTCTTACGACAAGCATGGGTTACTGAAGATCAATTCTAACCCGGATCCTCACGGGTTTCTTCCACGTGGACTTAATCGCAGCACACACGCTTCGTGGAGATAGGAAAGGGTGACAACTAATTCACGATTTCATTTGCCTTTAAGCAACTTATCCAAGTGAAGCGAATATAAAGTTTTCTGTAAAATGTAATATTGTATCCATACGTAATCCATGCTGTGTTTCCACATGATTGATACCGTGTTTCTCCAGTGAGTGCTCTGTGTTGTGTAGGCTTGCACCTTCAAGATTTAGATGTGTTGAGATACAGATTTTTGAAGCCAAAAATGATAGAAGCCGTTTAAATTCTTCCTCTCCTGTGTCCAGGTGGCACTGTTTCTAGAAGATCTATAGCTGGTATTGATTCCTGTAATGTCATAGAGACGGAACAGATTTCCGAGTAATCGATAGGAAAACATGATGATAGGTCCTCGCCTGATCATGCACCTCGCCCACCTAGGATTAAGTCAACCTGGGACTCCATTAGGGCTGCTTTGTATTTTCCGATGTTTAAAGATCTGTCCGTGGGTTTAAGGGCGTATACACTGTCTCAGAAAAACGATAGAGTGATCACGTGTTAGTTTTATAATCCGTTATTTTTCAACTATTTATAAATTGTTGTTTCATTATTTCATGTTTATGTCACAGTTATTCTACAGCGTAATTATTTGCACCACTGTTTTTCTGAGTCTTGGTCAACATGTTTTTAATGAGGTTACAACAATCAAGACACCAGTAAAGCTCTCGGAATGATTTTTGGTTCCTATGTAGCGGACATTTCCAGACTTGACTCATCTGTGACAGAGTGAGTTTAGTTTTACGCCGCACTCAGCAATATTCCAGCGATATGGCGGCGGACTGTCAATAATCGAGTCTGGACCAGACAATGCAGTGATCAACAGCATGAGCATCGATCTGCGCAATT
>VKKT01005968.1:3908-16245 GCA_008038995.1 Haliotis laevigata | reverse complement strand
AAGCATGAATACCCCACTCAGATACATTATACTGACTCCAAGCCAACCAGTCCTTGTTGTACTCATTAACTCCGAGCGCGAGGCAGGGACCAACAAGTACCATATTGTAACGTCTTTTGGTATGACGCGGTCAGGGATCGAACCCACGACCTTCCACTCTCCGGGCGGACGCTTGAACCACTACACCACAGAGGCGGTCGTTCTACAGTAGTGTTCTACGGTAGTGTTCTANNGTAGTGTTCTACAGCAGTGTTCTATGGTAGTGTTCTACGGTTGTGTTCTACGGCAGTGTTCTATGGTAGTGCTCTATAGTAATGTTCTACAGTTGTGTTCTATAGTAGTGTTCTACAGTCTACTATATTCAAGCATCATACTAACAGTCAAGAGAATGAAGAAGAAAGATTTCATCAGCCAACACATCATTGTTGTTAGCCTTAATGGCTGATGGCATCTCAGCGAATGGTCCTGTTTGTGACATCAGTATGTTCATCTTGACAGCTGTTGAGCTTTCATGTGTGGAAATATCGGAATGTTGGCCCTGATGGCTGGTAGGGCGGCTACTGATATTGATATAGATCACAGAGACTGATAATCGTTAAACGAAACATCAATCGATTACTCATAAATATCGCAGATCTAACAAAATCTGAAAATCAATTTATCGTACATATGACTGTAAACAGATCTCATAGATAAACCATGGTCCTAATTTGATCCTTACAATCAACATCAAATGTTTTGTTAGGAAATAAGCTGTAGCCTCAACCTACATACATTTTCTTGTGACGAGTCATCGGAAATAGAACATCAATGAAACTGTATTGAAATCACCCTGTTATACCATCTGTTACACATCTCATAATGAAACATGTTGATAGTGTATATGTATATGTTTGTGACCATGTTCGTTACATTGAAAAATTTCATTCAATAATGTTGTTATTAACTGTAACAAATTTGTGTGTTCCTCTGATATCATACTTACAGCTTCTGTTTACATCGTTCACAGCAACCATGAACATACTAACTCACACTTCAAATGAAACATGGGCTAGCAGACAGAAGATGGATAAATATATACAGCACAAATGGCATACACGGACTCATTAAAAGTCATATTTGTTGTAGCTT
Source organism: Haliotis laevigata (assembly GCA_008038995.1). Lineage (NCBI taxonomy): Eukaryota > Metazoa > Mollusca > Gastropoda > Lepetellida > Haliotidae > Haliotis > Haliotis laevigata. Next base: position 15,114 of record VKKT01005968.1, on the reverse strand, counting down.
CAGTATTACACATCAACAAAATTGTTATCCCCCGCAACGAGCTTTTGCTTGGGGTAGTAAAATGGACTCTGTCCGTGCGTCCGTCCATCCGTCCGTGCACATTCTTTCTTTCCGGAGCAGAACTTTAAAACCATTCACTATTTCTTCACCAAACTTGGCACAAAGATAGATCTGGTGGTGTACTGGTGCCTTTTGGTAGTTTTGGAATTCTGAACAAAATATTTTTTGTGTGTTTCCATGGCAACAAGTTTGACTTTGACTGAATCTGGTGGTAGTGCTCCTTTCTGAAGCAGAACTTAAAAACCTTTCAATACTCTCCTCCACTTTGCAATATACATGCCAAAACATCTGACATAATCATAACTAGTAGACATTCACGACGAGTATTTTCCCATTGCGGGGGATATTGATGACTTTGTCTTCTTTTTTCAATCTGGAAACAGCAAGATCACGAGAAACCTGGTGTCAGGTCAAATTGTTCCACACACAAACACTTCCCAAAATACACTGAAGTGTTGCCATACAACCCTAGTTATGATTATATTTAGTTGATATTTACACAGTAAAACTTGCATGTAAGATAACAAAATAATAGAATATATTTCTCCTAGTGATTCTACTGAGAGTAGAGCACATGCTGTGACAGTGAGCCCCTTTAACAGAGTCACAATGGACATGAGGCTGCAGACAGACCCTCACTGAGTCTCAAACATGAACAGAGCAGCTACCATAATGGAGTAATTCAAAGCCGCTGATACTCAGCACTCGATTAATATCTCCCTTTGTGTTCAACAACATCGATTCTACAAATGTCCGATCTTGTCTTCATGACGTTAAGCAGAAGACACATCTAGAACTATCAACCATGTTAACAATATACTAATTACATCTGTGCCGCTCGTGTCTTCGTGATACCATTTTAGTGAAGACACCAAAGGAGGGGGCGCTGCTGTTGATGGTGCAGGGTTCGTCCCCCTTCTCCACTGCAGAACACAACATCAGCAATATGATTCTAGTCAGAGCGATTCCCTAGATCCACTGTACTTTAGTCAGTACCTGTTGGGTCCTGTGAACATGTACAAAGATCCAGTTGTTTTTGTTATTCAAAACCTAACACGCTAAACTCAATCCCTGCAGCCAACATTTACTTCAACCATTGTTACTGTTCTGATTTCAACAAACAGTACACTGAGCTTCACTCTGAACCATGTGACTGTTTTCATTCTAGTGTAATCACTTACCCTGAACCACACTTTAACCATTGTGATTGTCCTTCTACATCTTAGGCTTGTTCCAACCAACAGTTACCCTGAACCACACTTTAACCATTGTGATTGTTCTTCTACATCTTAGGCTTGTTCCAACCAACAGTTACCCTGAACCACACTTTAACCATTGTGATTGTCCTTCTACATCTTAGGCTTGTTCCAACCAACAGTTACCCTGAACCACACTTTAACCATTGTGATTGTTCTTCTACATCTTAGGCTTGTTCCAACCAACAGTTACCCTGAACCACACTTTAACCATTGTGATTGTTCTTCTACATCTTAGGCTTGTTCCAACCAACAGTTACCCTGAACCACACTTTAACCATTGTGATTGTACTTCTACATCTTAGGCTTGTTCCAACCAACAGGTACACTTATCTTCACTTATAACCTTGTTTCCTACAGTTACCCCAAACTTTTCATTATAACTGTTTCCAACAAACAGTTAGCCCAAACTTCACTTTAGCCATTGTGGCCAACAAACAGTTACCCTTTTCTTCACTAGATACCTTGTGGCCAACAAACAGTTACCCCAAACTTCACTTTAGCCATTGTGGCTAACAAACAGTTACCCTTATCTTCACTTTAACCATTGTTACAAAGTTACCCTCGTCAACAATTACTTATACTTCATATTAACCCTTGTTGCCAACAGTTACACCAATTTCACATCAACCCTTGTGATCGTCAAACTTAAGCACTTAACCTAAACCAATACATTTAAATGGGTGTACTTAGAATGATTCTCGAACACCCAATCTGTGTACAACCTTTCCAGCTGACTGACAAAACAATTAGGGATTTGACAATTCTGATACAAAAGACTATCCTCAGTGCACTTACTCAAACAGCAGCAACACAGAATCAACACAGATGCCTCTGCCTGAAGGAAGCGAGTGCTTTATTAATCTGTCACCTGAACCAGATATAAAACATCATGAACCTGAATCTCTCAGTGCTGCAATTGATTTGTATCTTGTCACTTACGCAAGGGAAAATTTCCTAATGGTACAGCAATGTGTTCCACAAGCCCTCTTTATGATCACTAAACTATATTCATCATTCATGCAAAGTGAGTTTGTGCAACTTCATCAATCTGAGAATGTCATGCCCTTTATTGATTAATGATTCAAACTTAACCAACGATGGAAGGAATCCTCAAGGACGCTCTCGTCGTATATGTCTGCTTTTATCTTTCACTGTGACCCAGACAAACAGTGTGTATTGTATACTTTGCGTCGGTACAAATAATGGTGAGAAACATGTCAACCTGTTATCACCCACACGGCAGTGGAAGCTGACTGTCCAGCACAACCTCGTGAGACACAGGATGAAAAGAAAATCTTTGGACTGCATCAAGAACAGCAATTCCTATCTCGTGATAAAAACAAATCTTGCCAGATTTAATTTCTATGTAGACACAGTCACGTAAACTGTTGCCCTCTACGGGCTTGGTAAAGTATTGGATGTGATTATTGGAGAAACCCAGACTCCTCGATAAATCTCTCACCCAACTGAGCTGGTGGCTACATGTTCGCCAACTCACTTTCTATCTCTTGAACTCATAGCTGACAATATGTCACTCCCGCTACCAATTTCTAAAGGTTACCATAGATTACAGCGCATCCATGTCCGTGTGGGAGGAACATGGGGATACAGCACGTGTCAAAACATGCAACAAACTTCATTCTGGAAAACTTGTGTTCGTTCCTGAAACTTACCCTCTTATCAAGCTCAAGGCCTAGGGTCACCACTATCTCCCTGTCAGAGACACAGGGTCACCGCTATCTCCCTGTCAGAAACACAGGGTCACCACTATCTCCCAGTCAGAGACACAGGGTCACTACTATCTCCCAGTCAGAGACACAGGGTCACCACTATCTCCCAGTCAGAAACACAGGGTCACAACTATCTCAGAGAGATACAGGGTTACTATTATCTCCGACAGACACAGGGTTACTTTTATCGCAGACACACACAGAGTCACCAATATCTCAGACAGACGCAGGGTCAACACTATCTCTGACAGACACAGAGTCACCACTATCTCAGAGAAACACAGGGTCACCACTATGTCAGGGAGGTCCTTGGTAGCCATACTTAGAGTGAGTGAGTTTAGTTTCACGCTGCTTTTAGCAATATCATGTCGGGGGATACCAGAAATGGGCTTCACACATAGTACCCATGTGGGGAATAGAACCCGGGCCTTTGCGTGATGAGCAAACACGTTAACCACTAGGCTACCCCAGCGCCCCCACTACCTCAGAGAGACACAGGGTAGGCACTAACAGTGCCAATAACAAAGCCTGTAAGGTGGGACACACCGTGCCTATGCCACCGCCGAAAGTGTTGAGGATATGGGCTCCGAAGGAGACCCTGGTGTATTTTATGCATGGGTCAGTCTAGACAAATACACTATATTTCACCATGGTTTAGTTTGAGTCCATGGCTGTGTTCTAGGAGGCACTGGGGAGGCTTCTCCTGATGGGCTGACCTTTCAAACAACTACCTCAGTGTTTCAGAGGCTTCCACTTTCACCTCATCTGTGAAGGTTGCCTTACAAACACAATCAGAGGTGGTGATTAACGGGGAACGTCGCTGCAGATGCAGAAACCTTCTTCTATAGTCGCAACCCCTGCAACAGCATGAGAGAAGTGTCCTTGTATATCAAGCAGTGATCTTCAATATCAAGTATCTTCACTATTTACTGTCCACCACAATTGCAGATCCACACAGAATGTTTTTAGTTTTCGGTTTGAATCAGTTTGAACAAGCACCCATGCATCAGAATACATGTTCTCAATGTGTTTTGCACTACCGCATTCAAAATTATTTCAGACAAATGATTTTTGGTAACAAATAACTACAATGTATTTTTTTCTCATGATTGAAATCTTATCGATTCTGGTCTGACACGACGGACAACGAAACAAAGAAGTTAACTCTTGTTTTTCTTGTTATACAGTAAACTATGTTTATAACGAACATGCTTATAATGACAGATATAACAAACTGCACTTTTGGTCCCTGCAACTTTCTGTACATTTTATTCAAAATATGTATTATGAAATATAATCCATTTTAAAATATTTGATACCAAAGATGTCCAGTTCTGCTGTATAGATATGAGATATGGGGGTTGACAGTTGTTAAAGAAATTGAAGTTGAAGCTTGAAAACGTTTTCTGGGCATTAAATCTTCACATGTTGTAAATAGTGAATTAGGGACACATACATTGTGTATATTTACATCTAAGGGGGGTGTAAAATATTGATGTAAAATAATGAAAATGCATAAAACTTGTGTTTTTTCTGAGGAACTGTTAGATAGGCTGGATAAACTGGAATGTAATGGCAGAAAAAATTGGGTTTGCAGAACACTTACTATCTTACTGTGTTTTTTTCTTATGTTTTGCAAGCACAAAACTGAGATAAAACTTTTAAATGAATGTGTGGAAAGATTAACATTGTCATATGAGTAGGATTAGCATTCAGCTTTGACAGATAGCACAAAAACGTTTGGATACGTTGTGTTTAAATCTGTCTTTGGTGTCGAATTATATATTCACATTGTCTCCATTTCTAATCACAGAAGAGCTCCTTGTAAATTTAGAACAATCGCCTACAAGTTGCAATAAGAAACTTGCAGATATATTGGCAAACATAGAAATGATAGAGTATGTACAAATTTGTAAACTAAATATATAGAAGACAAATATAATCTTATTCTAATTTGTAGTTTATATTGCTCACTGACACATTTGTATATCCCATTTAAATTTTATGAACATCCAAATGGACATAAATTTTACCAGCTGTTATCAACAACAAATGAAACAGTTACAAGGAATCTTTCCATTCATGTGCATATAGCTATGATAAAGGTTCACTGATCTTTCACTATCTCCCTCTGTACTCGTTGTCATGTAACCAGGCAGTAAGGCCTGAATTATTTTGGAATAAACTAATAGTACTATTAAAGGTCTCTTTTAGTTGGGTTTAACCACACTTGACCATATATGCTTTGTAGTTGATCTCTTGCAGTTGAGGCATGAAATATGACAGGTTCTCATCAGTTTGACTGTGTGGAACCAGAGAGTGTGGGAGAGTGGAACCAGACAGCACCAGGAACAGGAACAAGCCAGCATTGCACTGTGGAACCAGACAGCATGGGAGAGGAACCAACCAGCATTAGAGAGGACAACCATCAAGCTTGTGAGTGTGGAGCCATCAATGTGTGAGTGTGGAGCGAACAAGGTGGGACTGTGGAGACTTCAGCGTGTGAGAGTAGAGCCATCAGCATGCCAGTGTGGAGCCACCATGTCATTAACATGGGAGTCTGGAGTCATCAACGCGTGAGTGTGGAGCCATCAGAGTGTGAGTGTGGAGCCTTCAGCATGTGAGTGTAGAGCCACCAGCATGCGTGTGTGTAGCCATCAGCATGAGAGTGGGGAGTCATTAATGTGGGAGTCTGAAGTCATCAGCATGTGAGTGTGGAGCCATCAGCATATGAGTGTGGAGTCATTAATGTGGGCATCTGGAGTCATGAGAGTGTGAGTGTGGAGCTATCAGTATGTGAGTGTAGAGCCATCAATATGTGAGTATGGAGCCATAAGAGTGTGAGTGTGGAGCCATCAGAGTGTGAGTGTGGAGCCATCAGCATGTGAGTATACAGCCAACAGCATGTGAGTGTACAGCCATCAGCATATGAGTGTACAGCCATCAAAGTGTGAGTGTGGAGCCATCAACATGTCAGTGTGGCACCATCAGCTTTTGAGTCTGGAGACATCAATCTGTGAGTCTGGAGCCATCAGCATGGGAGTCTGGAGCCATCAACGTGGGTGTTTGGAGCTATCCAGGGTGGCACTAACGGGGTGAGGTACCAGGGGATGTAGTCACGGCAGACAGAGTTATGTGTTCACAACATGAAGCACCAGCAGGGACGCCAGCCTCTCCATCTGACGTCAGCAACAATACATCAGCAACAGAAACATGGGATTTATCAACACTGAACAGAGCCTATGTGTAGGCCTGTACTATGCTCGCGCTGCTGTTCGGGGATCTGTAGTTAAACTTCTAACTTCTTACTGGCTACCTGCCCATGATACTAAGTCCCTGAAGATATGGTTAGCAATTAACTTTAGTGTTGCACGCTAGGAAAACTGTGTACAGCCATCTTGGGGGACGTTACGGAACAAGACAGCAAACAGCACTCTTACTTGTGGCAAGGGAATTCTTCACAACCATTAAATAGATACTACATCTCAATAATGCGTAGGCGAAAACAATTATCTCCCTTGGTTCATTTTCCACATGTGTTACACACTGTTGAATAATGGGTCTTAAGGGACAAGTCCGAAGATAGATGCTGGGACCGGACACCAGTCTGTCCAAGGTATCAGTGTGCTGTTCTGTCAGTGACAGTGAGGAATCCAGGTCCATGCAGTATTTCAGTTCTGAATAGTGAGAGACAGTAATTGGGGTTTATGCAATATTTCAGTTCTGAATAGTGAGAGAAAGTAATTGGGGTTTATGTAATATTTTAGTTCTGTCAGTGAGAGAGAGTAATTGGGGTCTATGCAGTATTTCAGTTCTGAATAATGAGAGAGAGTAATTGGGGTCTATCAGTTCTGAATAGTGAGAGAGAGTAATCGGGGTCTATCAGTTCTGAATAGTGAGAGAGAGTAATCGGGATCTATACAATATTTCAGTTCTGAATAGTGAGAGTAATCGGGGTCTATGTAATATTTCAGTTCTGAATAATGAGAGAGAGTAATCGGGGTCTATCAGTTCTGAATAGTGAGAGAGAGTAATCGGGGTCTATACAATATTTCAGTACTGAACAGTGAGAGTAATTGGGTCGATGTAATATTTCAGTTCTGAATAGTGAGAGTAATCGGGGTCTATGCAATATTTCAGTTCTGAATAGTGAGAGAGTAATCGGGGTCTATGCAATATTTCAGTTCTGAATAGTGAGAGAGTAATTGGGGTCTATACAATATTTCAGTTCTGAATAGTGAGAGAGTAATTGGGGTCTATACAATATTTCAGTACTGAAATCAGTACCATGCACATAAACTTTCAGCTTCATAAACCAATGGGTTTCAGAAATGTTTGAAATAAAGGAAAATTAGAAAATGAGTAGTGAAGGTCAAGATCTGGGTCAAACTGAATTACAACTGTGGCAGCCATATTTAAAAGTCACACCAAAATTCTGCAAACACGATTTAGAGACACTATGCCTTTGATCATCCATGCCAGGCTTCACCTTCATTGGCCTTGTGGTTTTAGAGAAGATTAAAATAGAACAACATTCTGAAAATTCTCTTATAATTAGGTGAGTTACAACTAATGAATCTACAGATTACATCTGCAAATGTACAACAAAGTGGATATTTTCTTTCAACTACACCTTTTTAAAGGGCATTATGCATCCGAGTTCACAAGGTGAAATTGTTGTGACAACTTTCCACAAAGTTGGTTGAGCAACATTTCATCATACCCCTTGAACAAACAAAGTTCAACAGAGCGGCATCGTGTTCCAACTCATTTCGAAGTCTCAATCACAGCTCCATTATCAAGTTTAACAAAGCAGCAAAAAGATGAAGCAAAGCAGAATTCTGAAAAAGTAATAAAACTTTCTGTTTTTGAGAGATCAGTGATCCATGAGACAGACGTGAAACATCCTCAACTTGGATGAAATAATCCATGAATCAACATGGCCGCCCCCATATGCATAGAGTGATGTCTATAATGCTGAGATCCCCATTATATCACCATCAATAGTTAGCAGAGGCAGACCCACAAGCTGTTAGATGCTTGTCTCGTGAAATAAAAATGCTTATGTTGAGTGGAAACTGCAATTGAATTGATGGACGTAACAGCACCGAGGATAGCAAACAAGGCTTCTGTTGCTGAACATCTGACATTTGAAACATCTCCCTGATCACCAGATTGAGGTCCACATGGGTCAGGTAGTTTAGTTCATCAGCGAGTAAATATTGATGATGGAAATATGATGCACAAGATCCTCCTTTCTTAATACAGCCATCAGAAGCATTTATGAACCTTCAAATGACAAAATCAGAGACTTTTCCTTTCATAAGCACTTAACTGAAGGACTTATCTGATCATAAACACTCAACACCATCAAATTGATGAGGACCTTACAGAACTAAAAATACCCGCAGAAAAAACTCAGGATTAAGTGCATTCACCAAACTGAGGCAGGTGGAACTTGAGGGACTGAGTCCACCACAGTGTTTTGTGAGTGCAAAGAAACCTGGCACTTGTTACTCACTGAAAGTAGTTCCGGTGACATGTTGTCATGACGTGTTTGTTGTCAGTCGTCATTTGGAAAATACCACGCAGTATGTCCAGTTAATTTTATGACAATGAAGTCAGTGTTTCCGCCTGGATCCCAAAAGGGCAGGCGACAGAAATTCAAATGGTGCAAATGTTTCCAAAAAGGGCATGCAAAGTTATTCATACATATGATTCTTAAAGACTCAAAGAGTACAGCTATTTCACTTAATTTCAATTAGAAATAGAAACTAAAAACCACCATGTGTTAAAATAAATCATTTATCAAAAAGAAGGGCAGGGCAAGAACATCAAGCCTTTGTTGACAGGAAAGCCTGAAGTGACGCAGGTGTGAGACTTTTGCCACCTTGTTGAAACCCACAAACATGGGCATGGTCTAGACAAATCTTGAAACATGATCAGAGCAAACTGGGATTCAAACTCATGAAAATAGGTTTCTGTCATTCTAAGCAAACTGTGGCCCAAGACATGTACTGAGGGTATGACCTTGAGGATATGACCTTGAGAGAATGACCTGTTGCGGGAGTCAAATGGTTTCTGGAGGGATACAAAGAAGAGGTATTTATCAATGATGGCCAATTTCAAAATGACATGAGGCACATGTCTCACCCTAGAACTGCAGCACACAATCACAAATCAACAGATCTACTGGGCACGCTCACATTCAGGAAACATCTGACATATGATACCCCTTGATGTCCTGACACATTTCATAAGCAAAATGCGGCAGACAACACACTCCACCAGCACCTAACAGCAAGAGAACATCAGGAGATATCTGCGTGTCAGTTGCTGGCAGAGTCCTCATTGTAATCACACTCAACAAGCAGACGACAACAGGCACTTCCTGCACAATGTCTGTATAACCTCATACTGCTGTTCGCTTAGACTGGTTGGGGTATATTTCACGAAATATCAATATTTTGCAGTCACTCCTTCACTGCCATTTTGTTGACTAATCCAATTTCTCCTTTCGTTGACACGTTCCTATCTGAGGATAAGAAAAGACAGAAACATGGGACTGGAATAATGCCTGCTAACTTCCACTCTCATCTTACCTGATGCCGCCGAATATGAAGGCTGCTGTGGCGATGGGGATGAGGGCAGGGTAGTGTCGCTCCCAGTCGTCAGAGCTGATCTTCTTGATCTGGGACAGGTAGACCACCAGAAACATGGCAATGGAGATGTTGATTCCCATCAACACCGAGCCAATGTTGAACCATAATCTGTAACACATTACATTCAAGTGAGTGAGTGAGTGAATATGGTTTTATGCAGAAATATTCCAACAATATCATGTGGGGGCAGTGTGCGAATTACCTTGTAAATCTCCACAGTCACTGACCCGGCTGGCTAGTGAATTTTCATGGGGTCATTTTGTAAATATATCACTCTCCGACTTGTCAAGTTATATTACACTTTTAAATCATGCAAGATTATGGCCTGATAAAAATGTTCATCATATTAGAAGATGATATAACCCGTGTCATGCCGACAATATATTATTCTCATCTATTTTTGTAATCTTTTGCTTAGTTTCTACATTCAAATTTCAGGCTAGTGAATTATTTTGTGGGCTTGTAACTTTCACAGCTAGCCGGAGTGGATGGCAAATTTTGGAAACTTTTTTGTGCACACAGGGTGGGGGTGGGTGTGGGGGTGGGGGGGACACGGTGGGGGAGGGGGGCACCAAAAGTAGACTTCACACATTGTAACCATGTGGGGAATCAAACCCTGGGTCTTGGCGTGATGAGAGAGCGCTTTAACCATGAGGTCACCCGACTGCCCTTTACAATCAAGTACTGATTCTGTAATATCTAATATCTAAAATCATTAATGTGACTACAACATATGAAAATACATTGTATACAAGATGCAAAAAATCTTTCATAATTTCTAACAGTCAAATTTGAAAGGACCTATAAAAATCCTCCACCTAAAAAAATAGTCGATACAACCACAAATTAAGATTTACTTTAATAGCACTAAGGGACAAAGCTTTTATTTGAAAACAACCGTAACTTTGACACAATGGTGTTTGATGGTACCTAGTAACCACCATTATTGTGTCTTTCACTACAAACAAAATGACAGAGATGATGAATACTGTCTAACACCCAAACCAATATATTTGTCTGACACCTTGATACAAAACTTAGTGTCTCCCATGGAGTACATAAACGTGTGTCCAAGATCTTCCATACTTTGGGCAAGATCAAAAGTTAATTGTCAGATGAATAGCTTAGTTAGTGAGTTTAGTTTTACACTGCACTCAGCAATATTCCAACTATATGGCGGTGGTCTGTAAATAATCGAGTCTGGACCAGGCAATCCAGTGATCAACAGTATGAGTATCGATCTGCGCAATTGGGAACCGATGACATGTGTCAGATGATGAAAACCTTAATCCTTTAAGGGACGTGAATAGTTGCTGATGTGGTGTTAAATAATTTGTGATCACACTTACTCATAATACTTTAAACCCTGGTTTGGAGTCACAGATTTCCTTCCTACAAAATCAGCTTGGGAAATTTACACACAAAGTCAATAAAATAACAGGCCTTATCTGTCTACACATCTCCTTCGTAAGTATACAGCTCTGATCTGTTTGAT
>VKKT01005964.1:39579-50124 GCA_008038995.1 Haliotis laevigata | reverse complement strand
TATCAAATGCTTTTTTGAAGTCTACAAATGCAGCATATAATTTATGTTTTCTACGTGATAGACATAGGCTTGTCGTAAGAGGTGACTAACGGAATCGGGTGGTCAGTCGCGCTGACTTGGTTGACATCGTATCCCAATAGCGTAGATTGATGCTCATTGATGCTCGATTATTTACAGACCGCCGCCGTTTAGCTGGAATATTGCTGAGTGCGGCGTTAATCAACAAACAAACCAAGCAACCAACAAACCCACAAACCAATCCAGTCTGATACGTCGCATAGTTCAATCAGTTGGGTCCGGGTTAGAATCGGTCAGGCTCGCTGACTTGGTATACATGTCATCGTATCCCAGTTGCATAGATCGATGCTCATGATGTTGATCACTGGACTGCCCGATCCGCCGCCATATAGCTGGAATATTGCTGTGTGCGGCGTTAAACAACAAACAAACCAAGCGGCCAACAAAACCACCAACCAAATCCAGTCTGATACGTCGCATAGTTCAATGAGTTGGGTCCGGGTTAGAATCGGTCAGGCTCGCTGWCTTGGTTTACACATGTCATCGTATCCCAGTTGCGTAGATCGATGCTCATGATGTTGATCACTGGACTGCCCGGTCTACCTCCATTTAACTGGAATATTGCTGAAAGTGGCGTTAAACTACAAACCAACCAACAACCAACCTAAGTTCACGACTGCAGTGTATCATACTCGGTGTGTGAGCTTCTGTACACTTTGATGGGTAAAAGCTGGTGCGTTTAATCTTAGACGTCCTACAGCCTTAAGCTGATCAACTTGATGTTACTGGTTGTATGTACTGAAGGAGAAAAGTGCCTTAAAGTTGCGAAAATGTTCTCATATTAAAAACGAACTAAATATTTGCTCATTCGTCTGCATAATCTTTTACGAAATTACAAACTCATTGACCAACTCATGCCTGATATAACGTATGTTATATTTGGGATTACACTGTCTCGGTAAAGTACAGATTCTAGCACGTTTTGGGTTTTGGGATTCGAACCCTGCTGTCAGACACTTAATAGCCAGCACACAACGTCAGCCATCTGGTCAATGGTGTGCAGCAACACTAAAAATAATTGATCTCATTCAACAATATTAGAAATGCTAAATAGTATGTAACAATACTAGAAAAAGGATTGCCAAACACATTAAATGATGCAATCAGGACACTCCTCAATTAAGCAGCCCTTGCGGTAAGACTCCAAGAATATATTTACAGTATATTTCTATTTTGGCCTGTTTATATTTTTCAAAGGTCAGTGATATCTCATGTTGATTCCTTGCAACTGTAGGTGTTCCAAGGACATCGCAACTTTTTCCAGCACAAATAGCACAAATAGCAGGCAAGTATTTGTGAATGAACCTCCTTGTCTCCTTCTTTAATGATCATCTCCGTCTACTAAACTGTCAGTGACATTAAGTGGCAATGGGATATGTAGGGCGGATCAGCTGAAAACCAAAACGTGTCCGTGTTTGCGTAGGTGTCTGAAGAGTTCTTGATAGAATCCAGATATATATGGTTATCATATATTTATAATCATATTTACAAGGACATTTGATGATTCGTCCCTGTCAGTCATTGATTTAGAGAAGGTAAACATGAGCCACAGACAGATATATTGCAGTTATAAAGTATATATGAAAGATGTGAATGCGTCAGCAACATTAAACATTGTGTATGCTATATAAACCCTAACCTTAATCGCTTTGCTGCTAAATTTACCTGCTTCCGCGTTAAAGCTTCTTAAACGATATATTGACTCATGGACATTAAGAAAGAGATGTACCTGCGAAATTGTAACAAAGTACTATGATCAAAAATAAAAAAAGAACACTTGTCTCTGTATGTCATTGATACTGTTAGTGGACAAAGTGCTTCTTGACTGACTGGAACCGAGCTTCTGGGACTGTCCATTTAAATGGGCTTAGTCACAAGGTATTTCTGGGCAAGTCGTGGCCCGATAGCAGAGAGAGAGAGAGACGAACACACACACGAACATACACAAACAAAATATACATATTAAAAGATAAAATGTCCAGTCATGAATATTTTTTCTCTGTCGAAACAACATGTTCTCCGGAATAATGTGTGACGATTGGGAGAGAAGAGTAATAACGTATATTGCTGGTAATTGATACTGTCATTCTATATCATTTGTTTGTTCCATTTCAACTCGTCATATCACTTCATGGAATGAAATTGTGTTTTTGAATTTTGTAGAAGACTATTTGACAGTTATATCACGTACGCCTTAAATTTTCCCGACAATGTTTTGTGCTGATCATCTGGAAATACCGTTTTGTTAAACCAGCGCAATCGGACCATTCCAAATTATCAACAGGGACATAGCTTAGCATTGGAAATGGTTCACGTAAATTCTGTCATTGGCGAAGCCATTTAAGGTGCCGCAGTTCGCTATGCAGAGCTGCTTTCATTAAGACAGTTGGAAACCTATGTCCCTGGCTTCGAACCCAAATTCGCCACAGTTCTGAGAGTGGGTAGGTGGTATTGAAAACACACAAAACAACATCTTGTGGTATGGAAGTTCACCTTTCTGCTGAAACCCCATCCTCTATAAACTCCAGGGTATACGTTACGATAACTCTCCACTATACCCTGGATGCATCTACGGCTCGGCCCGATGATGTTATTACCTCCCCTGGTTGGCTTTATATCCAATCAGATGTCTACCCTGGGAAGCTGAGCGTACCAAACACAACTCACCTTTGCTTTTCAAATTATCTAACCGATTAAACCTGTCAACACAATAACATATACTCTGCAGATACTCTGAAAGAAGGAGTTCTTGCATATATCATTTTAACGTTTCAGACCTGTCAATTTGTCTGAATGCTACTTCTCTGGGAATGGGATTCGAACCTATTAATGGTGGATTCACTTCAGCGTTGACAATATTTGGACATATACAATAAGAGACCCATGAAAGAAAGCTAACGTTTCCTGCTTCTGTTGTCGTGAACATAATAGGTACAAGTTAATGAAGAAAAAAATAAACACATTCAAGCTAAATATAACAACGAAGCTCACAGTGATAATGTACAAAGAGGCATGTGATTTCCAAATAAACATTACAACCCACATGTTTAAGCATGTGAGACCATTCTTCAATCAAGCATATTTACATTTTCTTGATGGCTTTATGGTGCTTCCAGTCTTTCGAGGGTAGTACTCATGTGACGAAGCTGCGCTCACGTGGCTTCTACGACAAGCGGTTCTACACACATGGAGCGCCATGTGGGCAGACAACCATATTGATTTTCGAAGTGAATTCAAGTATGTCACATTTCCAAACCGGTTGTTCGGCGAGAACCAAAATCAGTATCAATAGACTAGCTTGTGTTACTGCACAGGCGATATTATTACCATTCCTAAATATGATTCTGACTGAATAGCATCTGCTTCACCATTCTGGGTGACAATATGTGCATGCATAGATAATGTCTTTGCTCGCTATTAACAGATATGTGCACTTAGCACAGTGTATATTTGGTCATTTTAATCTTTCAAATACTCTTTAAAACGATGACAGAACATAATCTGTGACAACGTAATCAGCATATTCTGCAATAACGTCGAAGAAATAGTAATGCGTCTTTTGTAAAATACTCAAGGATAATGAAATAGTAAAGCATTATTTGTTGAATATTACCACATAGACAACGTTACCCGTGAAAATCCGTGTTAGAATTGGTCTCCAGTAACCCAAGCTTGTCGTTAGAGGCGAGTAACGGGATCGGGTGTTGATCACTGGATTGTCTGTTCCAGACTCTGTTATTTACAGAAAAATGCTTTACTATGCTGTCGTCTATGTTGGTTGGTTGGTTTGTTGTTAAACATCGCTCTCGGCAATATTCCAGCTATATGACGGCGGTCTGTAGATAATCGAGTATGGACCAGACAATCCAGTGATCAACAGCATGAGCATCGATCTACGCAATTGGGATACGAAGACATGTCAGTCAGCGAGCCTGACCTCCCGATCCCGTTAGTTGCCTCTTACGACAAGCATGGGTTACTGAAGATCAATTCTAACCCGGATCTTCAGATACAACAGAAAAACTATGAAAACCTAATCAGCATAATCAGCAATAACGCCGATGAAATACACTCTTCAAAAACAGAAACGCATAGGCCAAAATTAAGGAAATGTATTAAACGTATTTAAGTGTACATAATCGATTACGTTTAAACACAGATGAAGGAAATTCGACACACGGATGAACATATATGTATTGTTGTCATTGTCAACATTAATTCAGTTCACTCACTGACACCACCCCTTGCAGCAGTCACTGCTCGACACCGCCTTCGAAGGGATTGCAGAAGTCGTCGGATTTTTGCTTGGGGAATTCTTCACCATTCCTCCTGTAACGCGTTGGCAAGTTCTGCAAGTGTCTGAGGACGTTGGTAACGTTTACGAACGCGTCGATCACGTTCGTCCCATGGATGCTCGATCGGGTTAGGATCAGGCAATTTAGAAGGCCAGAGAAGGACACTGACGTCTGCATTGGCGAGATAGGCACCTGTTACACGAGCTGTGGGGGGTCGAGCGTTGTCGTGCTGAACAGCCCCATCTGGCGGTTATAATGTGGGAGGAGGTGAGGTCGCAGGATTGGTCGATGTAGCGATATGCTGTAACATTGCTTTGACCCAGCACTAGCTCTGATCTACCCGTGTAGGAAATGGCTCCCCACACCATGAACGGAGTTCGGCGCAAAACGTTCGTGTGGACGTCGATAGACACGTTGTCTCCCATCCCGTCGTTGCAGGAGGTAATGCGATTCATCGCTGAACCAAACGCGTGCCATGCGTTCCCCAGGTTCCATGCCCGTACCCTGTTGCACCATTGGCCACGTGTAGTAGTGTCAGGACAGGTCCAACTTTTGGTCGATATGCTCGAATTCCCAGTTCCCTCAGACGATTTCTGGTGGTTTAATCGGAAATTCTTCGAAGACCAGGCACATGTCCTGCAGTGTCCGTTGCTGTAGCAAATCGGTGACGTAGGTAAAACACCCAGATGAATTGGTCCTGAGCCGGAGTGGTCACTCTTGGTCTTCCACTTTTGGAACGATCTTGAAGCTGGTATATCAATGTCACAATCGAAATATGGTGCTGTGGTGGACGGCAAACTGGAACTCCCCTGCTTCCAAATGTCCAGTTGCATTCAATTTGGCAGTTTTACTTCGTTAACGTCGTAAATTTCGTAATGAAATGATGAATTTGGTTGGGCCTTTTATAATCGATGGCTCTACTCATGTGTCCAATATATTGTACATGCATTACGTTGAAAACATTTTCTACATGAACTTTTCGTGTATCGTTTTCGTTTTTTATGACCAACGTTTACAGACACATTTTGGGATGCGTTTGCGCACAGTACAGAACAACCACGACCTGATTAACATAGGAATTGTCTTAATGACGGTTGTTGTCAAAATATATCGAAATGAACTGCTGAAAACGCCTATGCGTTTCCTTTTTTGAAGAGTGTAGTAACGCGTCATTTGTGAAATATTCCAAAATAATGAAATAGCAAAGCATTATTTGTTGAATATTACCATATAGACAATGATATAGTAAAACATTTTCAATATGCTATCATTGTGAAATAGCCAGGCAATTTCTGTGACCTATTCCAACATGGTGAAGCAGTAGAGCATGACTTTTGACATGTTCCAGCCTAGCCTATTTTGTTCATATACAATCTACCAAGATATTTTACTGTATTCTGTATTTATAATTATTTAACTGAAATAAAGGAGACGCGAGAGGTCGCCTCTTGTGTTTCATATTTACATATAGATCTATGCATAAACATTCAGTGTGATAAAACCTCTCCACAAGGGTGTATGACAAGGGGGGTGATTTCATCTTTCCAACAGTCAGCGTCACCTTCGTATCGAACCCCTGAAGGTCCGCGTTAGAATGGGCCTTCAGTAACCCATGCTTGCCGTAAGACTAACGAGATGGGGTCAGGCTCGCTGACTTGGTGGACCCATGGTGCGATGTTGAACAACAAACCATCACCAACAACAACCGTCATATCGAGCAATATTCCAACAGCTCCATCCTTCAGTGTTTACTTTTCACAACGATTATGCTTCTTTTTGCAAGAGTGCCTAATTACTCTTGCTCAGAGATTTTCGATCAATTTCGCAACATTCAAGGCCTCGGTAAAGCTTTCAAAACGTTTTATGGTAGACATGTGGGAAATTTCAAAATTTGACGCATCAATGCCCAAAAATAGTTCCAATGCAAGTCTTTATTTCGACTTGTACCATAAGTGAAATTTAGGTGAACCAATTGACTAACCTTGGCATGTGTTTATGACACCTGGTACCATCACCTGGTACCATCACTATTTGATACTGATCCATACAGACATGCTCATGATCCAGTTGGAATTGTACTATTGACTTTTAGCAGAGATTCGTTATAGTTCTGGACAGGATTTTGTCGTTTTGAAACATAGACTGAGACAACTGCAGGAACACAATAAGTACCTGGGGATGTTGTTAGAAGTTATTAGTTTGCTGCATCAGGAAAACAAATTTATTGTGGAACGTGAACAGAAACCCCTCAGGGTTCACTACACGTGGAGTTGCTATATATGTAGTCCATTGACGTCATGGGAAAGCCGCTTCCAGCCAACCTTTAAGGAAAAACAACCTTGTGAATGGACGGTCGACTGTGATGGATGCGGCTTATTAATGCACTATTACTATTAACTCATTCTTCTTGAGTACGTTTTACTATTGAACCAAAAATACTTAATAGATGTTGTGATACATGTCCATGATGTGATTTGATGTGATATGCCGGGATGATGTATGATATTATTTCTCCTGAAATGTAGTTCTTCTGCGCCAGTTTCACAGCAGGTACGCGTTATAAATATTGACATATTGGGAAAGATGCCACATGCAGATTTCCCATATAAAGATAAATGAAGATTCTGGATGAAAATTTAACAAAAGGAACAGAGTTTCAACCTTCTTCACAGTACCCTCCTTATCGTTTTGTGCATGATGTATCCATATATTTCAATACATAGTACTTCAAATATCAATCAATCGCAAAATGAGTTAGCTGGTGATGCATTTGATACAAGCAGATGTAGGCGTGTTTGGACCTTAAGATTCCAGTGTATACTTTAGACTTTATTCATCTAAGCGGCTTAATAACGTCAGTAACTGGTGGTCAAGTTATAAGTGTATTCTTCATTTCACCTGCGTGTATGTTATAATGACATGCACAGATCACTATTTGAATGAACACTGATTCATCACTGATATCGTCCATTTTATAATTTGACTTACTCAAAATGAATTCAAATTAGGGTTGCTTATCGAGGCTCGCAGTTGTTTGACAATTGCGTTATATATTTCACGTAGAGTAGCGTAAGGGCAGATGAGTGTGTTTAGTTTTACACCACGTTTAGCAATATTCCAGCAATATCACGGTGGGGGTGGGGGGTGGGGGGGTCAAGGGGGACACCAGAAATGGGCTTCACGCATCGTACCCAGACACCGAGTAAGTGATCAACCGCCGCCATGGCATGTTCGATCCTGCTAAACGATCGGGTATAATGGGATGGTCAAAATGACGGATAGTCTTCTGGGGCGGTGCGGTAGCCTAGTGGTAAAAGCGTTCGATCGTCACACCGAAGACCCATTTTCGATTCCCTACGTGGGCACAATCTGTGGAGCCCATTTCTGGTGTCCCCCGCCCTGATATTGCTGGGATGTTGCTACAAGCGGCGTAAAACTAAACTTACTCCTCACTCTCGTCCGAATGATTAGAAGATGTTCTCGCATATCAACGGCGTTGTAATATTTTCTGCCTGAGTCATATCAAAACATCCACCCGCCAACTTGATATTTATTTCGTGCAAGTACATGCGAAGAACGTAAAACAGTAAACAATGCATTTGATGTATACCTCTTTTTCTTTCAGAAACATGTTCCTGAACGTTTCATGTCTTCGAGTCGCATTTTGAAGTAACACATTTGTCAACCGTCAGTTGATGCATTTCAATACACATCAGAATCCAGAACATTATGCTACCATGATTTATTGCTATCGACACCAATGTGTTTTCGGTTACAAGAACAATTTGATACTGTATATAGGTCAGATGGTCGAAGTCACTGTACTGTTCTCATTATACATTAATCTACTTTAAATTAGACATATTCATATTAGTTGAAAGAACAAATGGGACAATATTGCTCGTGGCTGAGGAAATGTACATTTATCAGTATATTTAAATGAATCCTGGGAGAGAATGCGGGTCATTGACCGATGTGTCATTTGGAACAATGATGGAAATGTGTTACGTGTTCAATAAATAACGGTAAATGATTGTACAATGAAAGGGTATTATCATTTGAAACATTTGATGTGACAGGTTCATGTGTTTTACGATGGTCGTTAGCAAGAAATTAGTTTTGAGTTTGAGTACTGCTCAGTTCAGTCTGAAGTTCTATACCAGTGTGTGTTGAAGAGAATTAGACCACCTCACTGATGAACATATATATATTAATAATAGTCCATTTATCATTATCATTGCTCCATGCACAATGCATGCTCGAAGCGCCCAAACAACCTGATTAGCATTACCCCGGTTACCCCAAGCTGTCTGTTAGGCGCTAGAGGGTTATAGTCACATGGCTTTATCCTACCTGGTACCCGTTTTCTGCTGGGTGAGCAGAGGCAATTTTTAACAATATCACTTGCCTAAGATGAGATCACATCATGTACTTCGTCTGTGGCAAGGAGTCAAGCTGTCAAAGACGGTCATCCACCCAAAGACTCTCCGCGCTCAACGTTCGCTAACTTCACCTGATTTGTGACCTGAGCTCTATGCACAGGACCGCTTGCCACATATATATGGATATGCGTCATAAATTGTACTTTTGTCATCGATAGTAGTTAAGAAATGGTGTAGTTAATCAAAAAATGTAATTTTCATTTCTAATAACAATTTTACGTCGTCGATGTTTTGAAGACAAGTGACTAACATGCGCAAAAAAGTATGGATGTCAACTTCTGTGTGTTGATGGTGAAGACGATTCGGAGTATATCCTTACACCTTCATCAGGTGAATGAAAGACTAGGAAACAGACAGGTATATGTCTGCATGTGAAACAACAACACTGATAAGATAACAAGGAAGCCAGTAGTTAATTAGCGCTTAATTGGTAAGGTAGGTGGACAAGTGAAAGCCAGGGGTTGTTAATCCTGGCATGAATGATGAGGTAACGTAAAGATCCGGATTAGAAGTAACCTTCAGCAAACCATGCCTGCCGTAAGAGGCGACTAACGGGATCGGGTGGTCAGGCTCGCTGACTTGGTTGACACATGTCATCGTATCCTAATTGCGTAGATCGATGCTCATGCTGCTGTTCACTGGATTGTGTGGTCCAGACTCGATTATTTACAGATCGCCGCCATATAGCTGGAATAGTGCTGAGTGCAGCGTAAAACTAAATTCACTCACTCATAAGAGATTTCGCGCATGAAGTCAAGTTAACCAAGATAATATGAAAAATGGTAGATTGAGTACTGAAGTAAGCACAGACTTGATAAGCAGAGGCAGTTTATAAACCAGACAAACTCTGACTGCAAAATGTCATTCGGTGCGACATTTATACCGAAAGGTTATATATGGCAACAAATGTCCAGTTTCATGAGTCGAGACAATTGAAAACTGTAGAATGTAAGATAAAGCATTGGATTGGATTTGTTCACGAAGAATGTTCTCTAATTATCATAGAATTATATACTGTGTGACAGCTATAGAACAATGCTAGAACTGCGCTTAATGCAAAGGGTGTCTATTGAATATTAGTCATCGTTAAGTTTTTTGTCTTTGTCAAAAACAATGACAAGTCAACCCGCACAGAGAAGACAATATTGTATATATACACTTAACCCAGCACCAGGGTGTGTTCGACCCTAGATATAGAACGTAAATTTGAAATACATTTTTTAAAGAACATTTTGGCTATGTATCCTCTGTTTATACATGGTATATTTTTTTTACTTTTATTTTGTGAAGGTAACAGTATTCTTTGAATTCCTTTTTTCCGAGCCTGGTGTAAATATATTTTTCACCGAATTATTTTGACTAGTTCAGCATTTTACGTAGATATTAGCATACATGTAAGAAATTGTAAGGTTGGACAGTCTCTCTCTCGTTGCCCTTAATCACTCTACCGATCTGCCATTTAGCTTCCACTAATAGACCGGCGTTTTTCAAGTGACCGATTCACTATAATCTGTACCCGTAATAAAAATCATGTTCTCAGGTTTGCACTTAAAGGTTTTAAATTGTCTTACTGAACAACGCATGCTGAAAGATTATAACTAACATGGATTTTGCTTTTTCAGACTACATTTGTATTTATGTTTCCAAACACAAACTGAATTTCTTTTTTCTTAATCATCAACCAATGTCTGTCCCCCAATATCTCCCTTCCCCAAAACACGCACGCATGC
>VKKT01005959.1:29087-42124 GCA_008038995.1 Haliotis laevigata | reverse complement strand
CCAAACTCAAACGGTCAGTTATGTGACTGGAATATGGTAAAGGGCTACGTAAAAACCTTTCTCACACAGTCAAGTCCGAAACAAGACTTTTAAAATTACATCTTCATGTACATTTGCTGTATAATGTATAAGAGTCTGAAGATAACTACCCGAACCCTTTTCGGAGATGGTATTGTCATGGAACTCGAAAAGTGTATCCCATGGTATTTTAAGACCACAAAACACGCTCAGGCAACTTCGGTGCTCAAAAACATTTCTTAATGAAAAAGACGAAACTTACCTAAAGTCACAATCCAGAATTATTCTGTCCTCCCAGTCGTCGTAGTTGCCTATAAAGCATCTTAAAACTAAACTCACTTACTTCGTAGCTATTTGCACTGCAAGGTATTTAACTAAATCCCCCACAAGCATAGGCCATGTCTTGTCAAGTACAGCGCGCGTGTATACACCTTCTGTATACAAACTGCCACACATCGTGTCACAGCGGCCGTAATTACAATCAGAACGTCTTACATACACACACTTTATCTCGCTTTGTGTGCTGGTCAGCCATCGCAGCAGACGCTCACCATCACAGCTCATTACACGGGCCACGTGAACACTAATTTTCTTCACGTCAATCGGCAATCAACGCGCAGGAATTAGCAACACGGTGTCAACTCGCTCCACATCCCCCGTAAACTTTTCATTAAGCCGAAAAAAACAAAATGTCGTTGTTTTAATGACTAGCAACCGCGGGGAAATTACATTATGTTATCAATGACCTGTTAATTATAATCACGTGTGTAATCTCGCCCCTGCGAGAACAATGGCGGCCACTCGAGATAATTAAAGACAGGTTAAGTGCAATGGCAATTTAATTACGGGTTCTTCTTACTTTGGCTATATAAAGTGGAATCCATGTGTTTAAAAACATTATACACCTATCTGCCCAACTGTAAACATGCCTATCCGTCAGAGACTCGGGTCGAGTTTTAAGACGTTTCCAAGTCGGCGGAGGAAAGTTATGCATACATTCAAGTCCCTGTTGAGGGAACTTGGAGGGGAACTGGTATGTGATGATGATTATGACACCTGTCTTTTAACATAAGAATTTTTCATTCATTTAATTATCCATTCAGTTTAAATATAACATGACCTCAGTATAAAAGTCCTTTTTGTAAAAAACGTGAACGTGACCAAACAGACAAGTGTCCCCTTCCACAATACAGCTTTAGCTCTGGAGCTGATTCTCGTTTCTGGTTAAAAAAAACGGTGTGCCAGACAGGAATCGCGTTTTTGTCCTCGTTTGTCCACGTCTGCATATGTTGAAATTCAGGCCACGGTCACGAATGCGAAAAATTTAGTCCCGAGACACAACTGTAACTAACTAATGCTACATTCGTGTAGTGGTAAAGGTGTTTTTCTTGCCAACCAGGGAACCGGTTCGACTCCGTAGTATGTACAATGTCATTCTTGGTGTCCCTGACCATAATTTGAATTACAAAAAACGCGAATTAGACATCGATGTAAGATAAATGTTTCACTCAACTATCGGAGGATCCACGCCGCCATTATCAATATTCAAACAATATCACTGCGGGGGACATCAGCAATGGGCTTCACACATTGTACCCATGTAGGGAATCGAACCCATGTCTTCAGCGTGACAAGCCAAAGCTTTAACCATCAGGCCCCCCAAGAACCAAACGAACAAACTGGAAAGGAAATTTCGATTCCCAACACACACAAAAGGTCATCAGGTACTTTACCGCCGCTTCAGTCAGTATATATTTTCTCCCTAGGACCGAGAGGCAGACCGGAGTGTGCTGTACGACCATTCCATGAGACCCCCGCTGGAGCCCCCGGAGACCAAGAAAGCCCACCTGTACAAGACACCTGCCCGGTTTGAACAGCTGGACAGGAAAGCCGTGCAGGTAGGCGCTACAGTCGCACGAAACTCCCTGATAACACAAATGTTTGAGAAAAGAGGGTAAATCAAAATATATCTTGTGAAAATACCGACATGAATAACATGTATTCCAAGTCTACCAACTTGAGAATCATATTGTAGTATTTTTAAATTGTTTTACTGATTTATTTTTAAACTTTTTTTCCGATTTTACTGTTTACTAAGAAAAACATATTTTCAGCTTGTAAGCAGAGAGTATTCGACTTACACAGATCTCGTGAGAGATCTTACACGAGACTGCAAATCGGAGCTCGAGAAAGTCCGGTAAGTTCCGTAAGCATAGCCATATAACCCAAATGGTGTACATCCCGTTACATTCACAAATCGTTTCCTTGACTTTCAACACCAAGGCCGTCACGTGTTTGTGACTCCCAACATTCCATTCAGCACCACTCGATCCTTTCCGTAAGCATTCGGCTTGTCCCGGAATACAAATAGTCACGAAAGTCCCCAATCAACTTATTATTTTTGGATAATGATGTCGGAGTAGTGGTTTATTTTTCTGTGGATATTTTCTATATCCATGAAACTGTAATCTCCTAAAAAGAAGGAAAATTGCAAATACGTGTTTAAATCTATATATTTATTGATATTTTATGTTTCCTTTCCAGGGTTCTGTTCCGCTGGGTGATCGCCAAGGATCTGAACAAGAACACCGTCAATGACATTATCCGCCCCTCAGCCTCCGCCATCACGCTACTCAAGGGAGTTAAGTCAGGCAAGGAGACCTACCATCAGCTTTTTAAGCGGCTCTGCACGTAAGTTGCTTTCAAGTTTAACTACATAAATTACAAGTCTTTCCGCGGCATATCATTGGTCACACAGACTTTCCCCGAATCTGAGTTTCAATACACTACTTAGGAGGAGCTTGTGTGGCATCACTGCCCTTTGTTATGATAATGATAAACATATAATGATAAACATATAATGATAAACAATATGTGATGCTATTGTTGACGTATATTTATAAGCGTTGACCTCAATGATGTTCTTTTACGTTATGATTGTTGATACTGTGTGAACACTTTGTGTAAACCCGGTGTGCGTACTCAACAAATGAGGAACACGTGCACGCACACGCACCTTGATGTCCTTTCTAAACATATTGCTATCAGGATAAAGATCAAGCGTTATTGGAACGTTTCTACACTGACATACGGATCCTGAATTATTCCGTCACTGTTACATTGTTTTCAAATATATGTACATATGTATATACCAGTCTTTAATCTCAGATATTGGGTACTGTAACTCTACAAGTATATCGTACAATCAAATATATATTATGTAAATGAGTTTTGTGTTATTGGTGTGATGGCCTTTTTAACACTACAGGGTATATTGTTTTGAGATTATTGATCCTTTGCATTAAATAATCATAGTTCACTTCCTTATTTACAAATATAGAGTTTATTCGTCATAGTCACACATGAAGGTAATTTCTTTTCTGAAAGAAAACTCTTTATTTCAGATACGCCGGTCTCCATTGCGAAATTATTCTTGGATACTCAAAAGGAGCTGGTTACAAACCGGGCATGCGCATTGAGGGCACAACCTTCCGGAACTCGTGGACAGCTGTGTGCATTGACGGGAGCTGGCGATTCGTCAACTGCACGTGGGCGGCACGTCATGTGTCAGGTCACATGGACGACCTCCCTCAGCTGTTCCACAAATACGACGAGTTCTACTTCCTGACAGACCCGGAAGACTACATCTACCAACATTACCCAGACGACCCCGCATGGCAACTTCTAGAAATCCCACTTCCGTTTTCCGAATTCATCAACCTTCCAGTGGTGAAATCACCTTTTTTCAACTACGGACTGAAGTTTTATTCCAATTATGGTGCCACCCTGTCGACAGAGACGGGAATGATTGAAGTAAGACTAGTGATGCCAAAGATTCTTGGATTTGGGTCCATGTTGGAGCCTGTGAACAAATCGTCAGGAGACTCCCGGAGTCTGGACGGAAGGACGTTGCTGCGCTTCGTCAAAAACGAAGCCATATTTACAGTTGCCCTCCCGCGACCGGGGTTATATTATTTCTCCATCTTTACCGGAGATTTCTGGCATTCGGAATGTCTCGAGAGTGCTTGTTCCTTCCTCATCAGCTGTTCGGAGATGTCCGGACCGCCCTCTCCTCCATATCCCCCTGTGCCGTTTTTCGGGGCCACGCCCATCATGGAGAAACTGGGAATGAGCACGGAGAACGTCGATCCACTGATAGTGTGTAATAGTGACTACTTAGAAATCAACTTCAAAATGGAGAATGACACGAAAGTGACTCATACATTTCAATATTTCGACGTCGCTGACGAATCCGTGCAGGACATTGACAGACATGTATTCCTCCGCTCGCGGAACGACACAGGGGCGACCTACTTAGTGAGGTGTCCGAAAGAAGGATTCTACATTTTCTCACTCTTTTGCGCAGATCCAACAGGAGACAAAACCAGTCTTGACTGCGCATATCGCTATCTCGTCATCTGCCAGGAACCCAGTCCATCTGGGAACGCCTTCCCGAAGACGTTTCCAAAATGGCAGCGCTGTACCTTGTATGAGCCTGTGGGTGGGGATCTAATGACGGACAAGCGATATACCTTCCGACTCGATGTCCCCCAGGCCGTGGAGGTGTTCCTCGTGATAGGGGACATCTGGTATCATATGAAGCGGAAGTTAGGATTCACCTGGGAGACCAACGTCAATACCGGAAACAGTACCGGAAGTGCTAAAATATATGCGCGTTTCCAAGCCGGAAGGGACCAGAGCCTGTTTTCTCAGTTATTGGAGTATGAGCTTGTAGATGAGATTGAGACTGAGATTTGAAGAGTTCAGTGCCCGCGCAGAGCAGAGTCATGACAACGGATGTCCAGACATCTAATATCACTTAGGGTGGGAATGCTAAGGTTTGGCTGGGGGTGGGGAACGTTTGGCTGGGGGTGGGGCTCGTGGAGCGGGCCCTTGAACAGTGAGTGATACCTATCACGCCCACACCTTAAACACTTATAGATCATGTCATTCCTTTAACCAGCAAAACACATTTCAAGAGTGGCGATGGAAATTCATTGTTCTGAACACTTCATATTGATAAAAGCAAAAACAGGTTTCTTTTGGCATATCTGCGTTGAAAAATAGTGTTTTGGATTAATTTTATTTTTAGGGGTGGTTTTTACGAAAGAATGTTTACATTCCAAACATATTTGAATATACATCGGCAGAAATTCAGCATTATAAATCTGCTATGTTTCCTGCTGTAGTGAAAGTGCTAATGACAGCAGTATGAATAAGATATTTTCCTATTTTAATCAAAGGGCCAACGTAGATAATATAACATAACTTGATGTAAAATGGAGATCATCAAGTTACACGTCAACATAATAAGTGCTGCAATAACACTGTGCTATTTGATTACTCGATATATGAATTGTATATACATGTATTTTCTTTAAGAATTTTAGATATATAGAGGACGTGTTTTCTCGTCTGTTTAAATATTTAAAACCAGAATTACAGTGATTTCAAATAACCATCCTCTTCACAGAAGGTGTTAACTATGACACTGTTTTTGATCAATGTGATAAACGTTTTAATACTGTTCAATATTTAATGTTGGTATATTGTGATGCTTATTTTACCGTATGCTGTATCATCTGAGGAGTTGATTGTGCAATAAACAACAGAAATGTACGCATGCGCAGCCTTGTCATCACCATAGTCAACTCATTGGTCGTCATAACGTACGATATATAAAATCATTCATACATTCCAATACATTATTACATTTTTCAAATTCTTGATTTTGTGTGCTACCCGAAGCAGGTTATGTTGTTATTTATTTCCGCTTGTTAGTGCGCTGTGACCCAGTTATTCTATATCAAATATAGGTGCTTGTCAAACGCGTCTGTCTGTGTCATACGACAGTATTCGTCTCATGTTCAATGCATATATGGCTTGCCAAACTGTGTCAGCAGTCGGAATCACGACGCTGAATGTAATATATCTCGTGAATAGTACCATGTAATCCATTCGGTGAAGTCCGGGAGGAACGTGTACGGAAAGACACGAGCTTTACTTCCTCATTCTAGAATGTTTCTGAATAAATAAATACCGCTTTTTGATCAGTGTTGAGTCTGCATGTTTGTTGTACAACCCCAGTTTATATACAATGTTAAACACATGAGATCTGACGTGAGATTAATTTCCGGGTCAAGATTATATTGCGAACTGCCCCACGTGTACAAGCGGATGCTCATACTGGCCGGTGTTAGAGTTTACCCCACTTACAGTGTGCTGCCAAGTCCTGGTGTTATACCTTTAATGCCGAGCGCAAGGCAGGGTGCAACAAATACCATCCATTTCTCTCTTTGGTATAACCTTGGATCGAACCCCGACATTCCGCTGGACGGGCAGGTGCTCTATCCACTAAGCCACCTAGGCGATCTGGTTAACACCTGACGAAACCTGCCACATGGATTTAAGTTTGATCTAACGCAGCTGATGACATATTCCAATTATATCATGATGTGCCATCTCACGTGGCAGGAAGGCCCGAAGTCATACACGTCATAAACTTGGCATCTACTTGTTACAAATATCGGGAACGTTCTCAGCAAAGCTGTGGTCCATTTTCTCCAAATGCGTTACTGCGTATATTGATCACGCATGTGATTCCCCGCATAGGTAGCGTGTAACCATTTCTGATTTACCCCGCCGTGATAATGCTGGAATATTGCTGAAAGAGGCGTCAAACTAAACTCACTCACTTAACAAACGTACACTGGTGGCTTCTTCACCCGGCGACAGCGATGAACGCACATCTTAGAAAGTGGCCAAATATAAATTAATACAGGTTGTATCAATGTGTTCAATCCCACAGTGTCTGAGAGAGACACTTAATCACCAGCACACAAATTCAGCGATCAAACCTACCAATCGCCGTGGCTTCCACGGAATAAATGTCCTTCAACTGGTCGTCCTGATCACGGACTCTTCATGGCTTTCTCTGGGAGCGGCTCCCGAGGAACTCTTCGAAGCGAACGTAAAATAATTGCAGTCTTCACGATATCGTTACACTGATTTTATCTTGCACAGTGAACTCTGTTGAAAGCTAACTGTCCCGTGATCTCTTTTTTAAGGATTTTGACTATCGCGGTGCTCATCCAGAACGGGTAACCAAGTGTTGGGGTCGGCTAGAGACGTGTGTGCGCCTGCATGTGGTTCTGTACCTTACTACAACTTGCGAATTACAGCCGACCGGGGACTTCAGTAGTTAAAAATAAATTTATTTTATTTTTTTGGTTTTGGATGTAGGTCTTCACACAAGCGTCAAGCACATTTGTGTCTGCATGCACATCTAAACCAGACTTCATACATATATCTCCACCCATGTCCTTCAGCTGATTCAAAGATCCTTGAACCGATAGATTCTTTATCTGATCTAAGGATCCGTGGACCGATCTATAGATTCTATATCTGATCTAAGGATCCTTGGACCGATCTATAGATTCTGTATCTGATCTAAGGATCCTTGGGCCGATCTGTAGATTCTTTATCTGATCTAAGGATCCTTGGACCGACCTACACACGTGTCCTTTAACTGATATATAACGATGAACCGATCTGTAGGTACTTGTCTGATCGAAAGGGCTCTTCAGCTAAAGGTCCTTGAACCGACCTAAAACTTTTTCAGCTTTTCTAAAGATCCTTGAACCTTCAGGCTTGTAGCTGATCTATAGATCCTTCACTTGATATTCAAAGATGCTTGAACTGACATCACACATAGTTGACCTGGCATTAATTTCTGAGACAAGGTCGTCCTTTCATATGTAAATTAGATATGTCACAGACAGTATTACAGCATCGTGCTTTCTGCTAATAATTCATTCTGATGCCACGTGCAATTACATGATTCATTAAGATTTATTAAATACAATATGTGACAAACTCGATAATCGCCGCATTAGTATAAAAAAACACTTGAGCAATTTCATCAATTCGTCCCCCGTGGCCACTAATTGTTTATCAATATTTTTTCAATAGTGCAGTTTGCCACACAAGCAAACACTGAACAACAGTTTTCAAATCAAATGGAAATTTTTCAACAAAACACCCCCATAACAGGCTAAATTACAGATACCATAAATCTGCCAAGGACAAAGCCTTTGTTGTGGCTTCCTCCACCCACATATATTTTTCATGCAGCACCTGTTTACTCACGCTTGAGTGGCCACGCGCTTTTATACTAAACCACGCCCCCGTTTACCCAGCCAAAGATGCGTTATTTAATAAAACTATATAATCGAGGCCACGCCTCGCTGAACAGCATTCAACGTAATTCAACAATGTTGAATACTAATTCAACCACGGTATCGTTATAATTGCAATAAAACACTCTTGTTTACATGTTTCTTTACAAAATTGATCTTTTCTCTTGCGCTTTGGCCTCTTTTTGTTGCGTGTCTCTGTCATGACGGAACTCTGTACCCAGGGCTGTGGAGCGCGACCAGCTTAATATTAGAGTAATGCAATAGTGGGTGCACGTGGTTCGGTACTACCCAGGAATGGCGCACGCAAGGGTGTTTCGCATCGCTCCATTTTGTCTTTCAGTCCCATTGTTTTAGACCATGACTCAGAACAGGATATGTCAATAGAATCATGGGCCTGAATACAATTAGAACAATACACCTCCATCAATTATTTTGTCATTGATTTAATTTTTTAACTAATGTATTCTCAAAGATTTAAATGTGTACAGAACTAGACAAAGATAAAATTAACAAAACATAAGGCTCGCAATTAAACTAATGTAAAATTGATGATCCATTCGATAAAAAATGATATATCCTTAATTAATTATTGTCGATGTGCTTCAATACCATTGCTGACGCAAAATATATGAGTATTTTTCATCTTACATGCATGTCAACAAAACAACGCATCTGATATATAAATATGTCGTATTTCAATGCGAGAAAGCGGAACCTGCGCTTTAGTTAAGAACGAAGTTCTGCCTTTTTGGAAAACTATCTTTGTTTAGTTATGCATTAATTATTCAGTTTATGTATTTGTATATACACCGATGTAAAACTGGAAACAATAAAAATAAATATTAAAAATAAATAAGAATTTAAAAAACAGCAACATCAACAATGAACATCTTTAAACTATAAAATCACGTTTTGAACAATGCCATTTATGATCGATATGTACCTCGCTGCCCTGTTGTAAAATTATGTACCTTTGTTTGTGACAGCTATAAACAGAATTAAAATGACAATGGATATGTACATAGGTAATGTTGGAATAAATCAAACTTTACATAAAACAAGATTTACACATGGCTTAGATGTAAGAGCGATCACCAACTTTCCTATACACAAGTCATGAAGAATCCCAAAGTACAAAGGAGAGTATTCCATGACGATATCGTTTTTAAGTGGTGAATATTTAAACCGATACCTTTACAAACACAACGACTGCAAGATTAGAGAGCAAGTTGATAAGACAAAGAAACAATAAAACAACAGCTGTGTTCAATGTGACATTTGTTTATCAAGCAATATATTTCAACATCTGTAATGTATCCTTATCATCATGGTTTTTTTGTGATAAAAGCTCATAAATTATCCCAGTGAGTTATAGCTTTATAACCCCCCGTTGTTAGCGTTCATTAGCGCTGATGTGATCGGGAGAATACACCATCAAGAGTGTCTTTACTTGCTTGCCTTTGAACCATAAACCAACGTTCATGTGCTCGCTGTATCCGCAACGAATTTGCTTTATGGGTTTAAAATCTACCTTGACAAATTTGAATATGAGATTAAGGGGAAGGTGAAGGTAAAAACGCTACAGGATTCATTTGGATAATCTCCCTTGAGGGAAAAAACGGCCCAGGTGTCGCCTCGCACGAACGCACGCGCGGATGATTGACAGCTTGAAATAAAGAGCCTGACGTGACGGGGTAGTCACATCGATTTTTTCATAGACGCTGCATATTCATATTTAATTTTCATTTTCAACAATGAGTGAGTTTGTTTCGTTCGTCAGAACAAGTTGGGTCAATTTAAACAAGCACTGTCGCGCGCTGCCATCGGGCTGGGTATGATGGTTTCTCATTCATCGCGTTGCTCAGCCAATGAGCGGGCTGTGATCAATAATCGCAGCGCATGTCAGTGGTGAGTACGAGATAGGCTTCAGAACAGCACATGCTCGCTAGACTGTGGATGTAGAATGGTCGTAGAGCGGTAAGAGACACACGCCCCTTTGTGTTCGAGTATACGTGGTCACACTGCCCTACCGGTAATAGATACCTGGGTATTCTTCCACCGAGGTCACGTGCTTACAGGTAACCGGATGGCAATACCGCGTTTTTAACATGATAGACAGAACAGGGGAATTGGCGAGGGAGAAATAGCTTCATATCCCCGAAGCCTAACGGATTTATTCGTGGATTCTTAATTGGATTTGGCTTTGCAGTCAGCATCTTTACCTGGATTTTGTACCTGATTTTACCTGAAAGATGAAACGCGCCGTATGAGTCACTGGTGAGTCGGCGGTTCCAAGACTGTTGAAAACATGCACGCGTAAGCAATGCCTGGGGAGGATGGACGACCCACAGTCCAGTGATGGGGATTCAGACGCGGAGCACCCCCGCCAACCCCTGGACCCGTGCTATAGGTGTGAGAAGCGAGTGTACCCAGTTGAGAGGGTGGATGTTGGGGTGCTTTTCCATCGTCGATGCTTCCGTTGTCGTGTATGTGGACTCCAGCTGACGTTACGGACGTTCCACTGGGATCAGGAGAACCAGCCTGATGTTTATTGTAACGCTCACGTTCCCAAACACGTCGCCAAAATTGACAAGGATTCTGTTGGAATTAAATCAGCATTAAACGCCCCGAAACGAGGAACAAACACCAGTGATCAGGTAGGCACGATTAACAGAAAATCCACTGTATGCAACCTTGCCATATATGTAATTCACTCACTGGAATATATACATGTTCGCCATGATGAAATGAACCCTCAAAATCGTTCACACGGAATACCAGAACCACGTGGTCTGAGAGAAAAAATAATTGATTTATTACATAGCGGAATAGCAGCACATGATTGAAAATGTCCGTGCAGGCTTGTGTGGGTTACGTAATGATTGCATCACATGTCACGCAGACCGATATCCTTGATAAACAACATCTTGATCATATATAACGGTGCCATATGATATCATTCCACTGTGACGTCATGCATGTATATTTAATATACAATGCTTGATGAAAGTCCCTGTCCTCATCAACACAATATCCCAATCCAGGATCAACGCTACCCATTATAAACAGACCTCGATCTCATCATCTGCTATCTTAAGGACAACTAATTGAGATAATACTCACGTCGTGTAACAATCGTCCCCGTTTCCCTTTGTTACGTCAAGTACACTTGAAACTGACACCTAATAAACACCCAACCCTTACCAGCAGTCGGCAGGAAACCCTTATCCCGGAGTGACCTTTAACACTATCGACCAGTTCAATCAGCCATATCATGTCAGAACCGGGATCGATACCTATGCATTAATCACAAACCCATGTTTATATAGCTTAAACCTTCGATATACCACTAAAACACTAGAAGTTTCACTATGTAATATTCATCAATATCTCCGATGATACAAGCATGTGTCTATTTGTTGAGAGAGCACATCTTGTGAGGGCAACTTACAGTCTGCTGTGGGTCGAAGTTTGTACATTGTGACGAGGTTGTGACAGTATGTTTTTTTTATTGATTTTTTTGCCGTGACCTTCTCCATGCTGGGAGTGTTTTATTTACAACCAATGAGTCATAGATACACTACATAGGATGTACGTCACTAAACACAAAACATAAACAATAACTTCACCGCATGACACAAACACCTGTTCCTGTGGCCTATAATCATGAGACAACAGACTATTATGATAACATGAGAGATAACATGTGCGTTTTAATTTATCTTCAAGCGTTGGTGGTATTAATAAATTTCTTCAACTATGTCAGCATATTTCATTTTAACACTTGAAATTTACATTTATACTTTATGATTATAACAATTCATAATTCCTTCTTCGCCGTTATGACAGATAACACATGCATTTCACTGTTATATAACATGTATATCTCACAGGGAGTCATATAAAATATGTATTCTTCATCGTATTTTACTTATAACGTATTTTCTATCTAATCTTACGTTCCGTCCTCCAAGAACAATCACTGAGGCAGTGAGAGTGGTAAAGGTATATAATTCATGTTTTGATAACACGAATAACCACTAAATACACAATAACTGATGATATTGTAGTCCATATGACCAGGATGATCAATGAGTCATGTTCATTTATCTCACATATATGCGTGACGTTTGTAAACAATGAGGTCAGAGAGGTGACTAGTCTTTCCCAGGTCGTCGTGTAAAGCGCTGGATCACCTGGTCCAGTCACAGACTGGTTCCACACTCATGCTGCGACTGGCGCAGACATACGTTTAACACCCGACGGCCGTGGTAGATGTACAGTGATTCCTGGCAGTAAATATTTTGAATGTGTGACTTTCCGTGATATTTGGACCATGTTCCAACCATGGTTCCATGCTTCTGATCAATGCTACCTGTACGTGTCACTGTCTTACTTTGAATAACATATTCAGGAAAAGTACCTACGACATTTACGTCTGTCGTAAACCGGCCATCTTGGCACGTCTTTCGTGAACCATTTAATCACTTGACGAACTGAACGCCAGACTGAGAACGACCAGAACATGTTTGTGTAACACGCCCGGGCTGTATGTAGGTGGCGGTAATCAGTGTTAACGACGACGTGGCTGCAACAGACGCTGTTGTTTATGTCGTTCCAGTTGTGTCCGTCAGTTCCACAAGGGCCATTCTTTTGCCTCATCTCGTCTTTTGTGTCTTTGATCTGGGAATTAGTGTCATCTAAGACCGGCTTCAAAATTGATTTTTATCCCGTCAGTATTTCCTCAATGCAGTGTTGTAGAACCCTGGCCTGTATTCATCTCCGCCATGTGTGTTATTGTGGGAGGGGAGTGTGTGTGTG
>VKKT01005959.1:0-10397 GCA_008038995.1 Haliotis laevigata | reverse complement strand
AGCGCTGTCTGCCGGGTCGACACATACAGTCAAACAGCGCTGTCTGCCGGGTCGACACATACAGTCAAACAGCGCTGTCTGCCGGGTCGACACATACTGTCAAACAGCAGCATGTATTTACTTTACATCAGCTTCAGTTCTGCCAACACTGCCAACATGAAACCATGGACTACTTCCAATATTCCTTGGAATATTAAATAGAGCATTTTGGGGAGGTATTGATTATTTTGCCTTCCATGTCTACAATTCTTCGTCAGAAACGCGGCCACCAGTAAGGATTCATTTGATGGGGAAACCGTATTGGTACATTGAAGAACTTCTAAAAACAAGTCAATGTCTGAGCCCTTATATAATTGAGAGAACATTTTGAGATCACTGAAGTATACCTGGGATCTCCATGTCAGGTATTGTCTGGTGGGTCCCGCCGTCATATTGGTGGAATATTGCGAAAAACGGTGTAGAATCCAACTCACTCACACACTCATATAAGAAACTACAGATCTGTTTTTGTTGCGGTAGATTTGCATGTTAGAAAGACAGAGGATTATTAACGCGAAGTGAACAACATATCCATCCACTTGTATACATCACGTGTATACACTAACAACTTAATAAGCACCCCCTGTATTTTTGCAATGATAGGTTTACAACACGGACATAAAACTTCTCGTGGTGACCACGATGGAGTTTTTCTTATCTTCACAGGGCATTTCAATCTTTGAAGGGCATTGAGAGTTTTTCTTCTCCGTATCATCCTTTGACTCAATAAAAACGACACGATGATTGGAATCCATGTTGACTTTGTAATGACAATTGCTCATTTAAAAAAACCACTGATTTTTATACAAAATTATGGCCCTGGAATGTTTAATGTTGAATATATTGGTGAATGTGAACATTCAAAATGTCATTTTGCGTGTCTTACACGAGTCAAGGTCAATTCCGAGTGTAACCTCCATGTGACTGTATGACAGCCAGCACTCTCCTCCTCATACCCCTGTCAGCCTCCTGATCCTCTGAAGGGGCAGTCTACACCATTCCTCGTGTAAAGCAGCTTCCAAGTGGGCCAGGTTCTGTACAGCAGGATCTCTTTGTTGCACACGACGACCAATCATGTCCCAGATATGTTCCAAAGGGTTAAGATCGGGGCTCGTTCAATCATGAGATATGTCAGGGGTGCTTAACTAAATTCTCTGTGTATAGTTTTAATCCTTTTGTCCCCCAAAGAAGCACATGGCTGCGGAGGACACAATCACCCACTGAACCACGGACCTATTGGCACCGTGGTTGCAGGACAGTGACGGTGATGTTACTAGGCTAAGAACGCCCAATCCTCTCACATTCGTATGTAGCATACCGTCCACATCCCGTTACACGTAGTATTGAATCTCGCGAGATGTCGTGATCACCCTCCAGCCTGACTGGGTTCTTGGAGACACTAATGTCTTAATGCAACAAACAACAAGCCTATCGACAGCGCCCGAGAGGTCTAGTAATTTACAGGAGAACCAGTTTGCTTGACTTCATTGATACCAGACTCTGATGGAAAGAACCAGCAGTTGATGTACCGGAATGTATAGAACATCGTACAATCAGAGGTGATCATTTAATCCTTGATCCCTTACCGTGACACCCTGCTTTGATGTGAGAAGACAGCAGGATCAAAATCAATAGTACGTTAAGTGAAACTTGGACTAACTATATCTAATTACGTACTTCCTTTAGATCCGAAACCAGGTCCGGCGTTGTCTTCGTGCCCTGACATTTTGCTTTTTGTTTCACTCTGGTTCTGAGACTAGCCGGATCACATGTATGGGTTAGAAATTTGCTTGGCTCGGTGACAGGTCAGATTACAATTGTAGGTTAGAGGTTTGTATGGCTCTCTGATGTTCAGTTATTACCATGTCATGTCAAGTTACAATCAAATCAGTTGACATTCTTACACACTGCCTTGTTAAACTAATGCCTGTCCAACCTTCTGATCTGTTCCGCAATGACTGGTTGCTGGCTGACATTGAAGTCCTTTGAGGTCTTGTGATCTCGGGAATGTTTATTATTTCTCTTTTTTACAAAGAATGTTTTACCAGTCTAGTTTCTACGCTTAGTGACAGTGAAACAATATTTTACTGATCTGTCATTCAATCTGCAGGCAAACAGATCCATCGTCTACGGCTGCCAGTGTAGAGAAGCAGACAACATGAGAGAATGACGCATTGTGTATAGTCGGTAATCTTAAGCTAGTGTATCGGAACTCGGGCAATGAGTCATTGATGATGGCAGGGTTCGATCTGTATCAGCGTTGTGGCTCCACC
This sequence comes from Haliotis laevigata, assembly GCA_008038995.1. Taxonomy (NCBI): domain Eukaryota; kingdom Metazoa; phylum Mollusca; class Gastropoda; order Lepetellida; family Haliotidae; genus Haliotis; species Haliotis laevigata. The sequence goes on along the minus strand of VKKT01005959.1, from coordinate 8,085 downwards.
TGAGCTAATGAGGTCACCTGGGTGCACGAGAAGAGCGCGTGCGGTCAGCGTGAGTGCGTGCACCAGTGAATGCACGCTGCTGACTAGAATGTCGCTACCAATAAGACGGAACGAGTCTTGATCTAAGGATATTTGATGTACAAATCATTTCCAACAGCCAGAACAAGCGAAATTCCCATGGTAGCTTCCAAAAGCGTGACGTAAAGATTTACGTGTCGGATTTCTTTAACATTTACGACATTGCTGTAATTGGGGATGGTACTTCCTGTTCGTCTGCTCAGGGGAAGAATGGAAGCAATCTCAATTTGATAGCTTGATCTGGGAGGTCAAAGGCTGTCAGACGTTTGGTCTGCTTTAGATGATTCCAAATAACCTTTCATCTGATGATTTTCAAAGAAATAATGTCTCTTCTTGTCATACGCAGAGTACGCCGATCGGACTTAATACCGGGATCACTCTAATCCCACGGACTCTCCTCATTTACTAATGCAAGAACGTATGTGGTCATTTTCAAGTAGACAATCTTTCATTTAATCCCGTTATAGGTTATTCAACTGACAAAATTCATAATCCGCCTTTGACGTTTTGTCACGAAATGATTTAATTATTCCATCCAGACCCGAGCGGTTCTACATCAAAAGCACGAACAGATAACCAACTTGTTTGAAAATCTCTATATCAACGTTTGAGAAAAAACAGTCTGCAAAAAAATCAATACTGACCAAAAATAGAGAAAACATAATTTGCTAAAACTAACTACAGACAGAAGTCCGGAACATATTAACTGGATTTAATTGTAAAGTGAAAAGAGGCATATTATAACAAGATGTAAACCATGGTCCCCTTGTTATACTACAACCGTTACCACAAGCTGCGTGGAAAGTCTGTCTGCAACATTCACTAGGCTGTTGTGTTTGGGCGTTTGAATCGGACATGGTGCTCGTGTGTTTCAACACCCTTGTTTTGGGCTTTTTTTTCACATTGTTTCATTTCACTCAAACTTAACGAATATTGAATCAGTTGCTTCATCCAAAATGTCGTTTAAAGAGCCCCTTAAGCACACAAAAAGTTGCATTTACCTTAGAGTATAAATAACCTCATCACGTTTAAGTTTTAGGGTGTTCCAATACTTTTTGTTTGTAGTATATCAACTCTTGACTGGTTGATGTGATGATGATTAGGTTTTGGTGGACATCACGACTAACGGTGCACTATCCAGGAGGTGTGAGGTTCATGCTCGACGTTTGTGCTTCACTCCAGTTAAAATAGATATACCATGAATCATATCACGAAGGCTCGACGCCCGTGTACAGCAGTGTTACTGTTCGGGCGAGTTAAGTCGTTAGTCCTATGACGTTGTATGGCCCAGACGCGGAAGTCGTTACTATGGAGAGTTACCTTCCTTTGCCGTGATAAATACTGCTCTGAGAGTGCCAAAGGAAAGTTCCCGATTTCTCTTAAGAATGCATGTGTGCACCAGAATGCCCTATCCATGTAATACAGTTTTAATTTTCCTCCTGGACAAGGATTATTAAATGTTAGATTTTAGTTTTAACAAAATTCCCCCGGTCTCGTCTCGCACAGAATCTCGCGTGAGCTCATACATGGCGTAATTTGATTGGTTCACGCGATCTGACAGTCATTAAGCTGGAAATTTGAAATTTTGACCGTAATATCCATCTTAGACGAACAAAACCTCTTGGCACTTAACGACTTCTCGACCAGCACGTCTGTGGTAGCAGGGGACGACACGTAATCACGGTATTTGGTGCTGTTCCTTCACTCTAATATGGGAACTACGCCAGCAGCAGTCAAACATGCCCATTACATTATGCAGGAAACGCCATTTTCCTGTCCTTGTTTTCGTTGATTTTAAATCGAAACCGGTTTTTTTCCGTCTCGGTAAAAGCATTGACTCAGTTCAAAGGTCTTTGATAAATGTGTTTGATAAAAGAAAACTGTCTCACCACGTTATAAAAATACTTCCTAACATGTAATTGTGGAGAAACAGGAAACGTGCTTTAGGTACCAAATAATGGTACCGATCAGAAAATATGTGTTCTGTTGTTTTAACTGCAGACAGCCAATTCCTTGAATTGGTAATTGACCATCTGGCCTCCAAAGACGCCATAATACCCAATTTGGACTTCCGATTCACCCGAAGCGTCATTTTGGATTCCGGATCACGTGACTGGCACGACCTCCGTGTTCCCCAAACCCTCGTTGATGGCTGGGAATGGTTGTTTTCTCAGCATCAAGATATGAACTCACTGGTGCAAATATGGGATCACATTAATCCGCAGCGACAGCAATATTCTTAAGAAGAAATAGGTCACGCTTCCGTGTTCCTGGTTACCATGGGAACATAAATCCGGAGAAATCTATTGTATATTTCTTAATTCAGTTGCACTCGAATATGAGCTTGCAAAAAATCGCGATCACGAGAAGTGAATGTGAGATTCACGGCCAGCAGCTTTCCGTTTACAGCTGTTTCTTCGCGTGTGTGGCAGCATGATCCACGAAGATCCATTTGACGAAGTGTAGGGGGGTTCCAGTGGATTCCTTGTAATTCCGTTTGAGAAATGTTGCATTCATATGCTTGACGTCAGCCCCACACAACGCCTGATGTCAGTGTGTGGTCCTGCAAGGAAGCAAGCTTATGGCAATATCACATCGTTGTAATGTTTCAGGTTGACAATCGGCCATGCAATGTCCTTAAGTCGGTTTCTGAAGGGTGTGGGTGGCGTCCTACAGGAAATCACAGGCTAGTTATGTCGACTGCAGATGGATGATGCAGGTAGAACGACCGTATCCCCAGGGCCATGATTAGGTTTGACAAGTTGGTTGCCCCATCGCCGCCATCCGCTGAGTTGCGTCCTTGAGTCGTACCCAGATACACGCTCACGAACACCACACTAGAACACACACACATACACACGAACACATGCAGCACGCACACACGCTAGCACATACACGCACACACGGCGCGCGAGAATAANTTTGTTGCACACGACGACCAATCATGTCCCAGATATGTTCCAAAGGGTTAAGATCGGGGCTCGTTCAATCATGAGATATGTCAGGGGTGCTTAACTAAATTCTCTGTGTATAGTTTTAATCCTTTTGTCCCCCAAAGAAGCACATGGCTGCGGAGGACACAATCACCCACTGAACCACGGACCTATTGGCACCGTGGTTGCAGGACAGTGACGGTGATGTTACTAGGCTAAGAACGCCCAATCCTCTCACATTCGTATGTAGCATACCGTCCACATCCCGTTACACGTAGTATTGAATCTCGCGAGATGTCGTGATCACCCTCCAGCCTGACTGGGTTCTTGGAGACACTAATGTCTTAATGCAACAAACAACAAGCCTATCGACAGCGCCCGAGAGGTCTAGTAATTTACAGGAGAACCAGTTTGCTTGACTTCATTGATACCAGACTCTGATGGAAAGAACCAGCAGTTGATGTACCGGAATGTATAGAACATCGTACAATCAGAGGTGATCATTTAATCCTTGATCCCTTACCGTGACACCCTGCTTTGATGTGAGAAGACAGCAGGATCAAAATCAATAGTACGTTAAGTGAAACTTGGACTAACTATATCTAATTACGTACTTCCTTTAGATCCGAAACCAGGTCCGGCGTTGTCTTCGTGCCCTGACATTTTGCTTTTTGTTTCACTCTGGTTCTGAGACTAGCCGGATCACATGTATGGGTTAGAAATTTGCTTGGCTCGGTGACAGGTCAGATTACAATTGTAGGTTAGAGGTTTGTATGGCTCTCTGATGTTCAGTTATTACCATGTCATGTCAAGTTACAATCAAATCAGTTGACATTCTTACACACTGCCTTGTTAAACTAATGCCTGTCCAACCTTCTGATCTGTTCCGCAATGACTGGTTGCTGGCTGACATTGAAGTCCTTTGAGGTCTTGTGATCTCGGGAATGTTTATTATTTCTCTTTTTTACAAAGAATGTTTTACCAGTCTAGTTTCTACGCTTAGTGACAGTGAAACAATATTTTACTGATCTGTCATTCAATCTGCAGGCAAACAGATCCATCGTCTACGGCTGCCAGTGTAGAGAAGCAGACAACATGAGAGAATGACGCATTGTGTATAGTCGGTAATCTTAAGCTAGTGTATCGGAACTCGGGCAATGAGTCATTGATGATGGCAGGGTTCGATCTGTATCAGCGTTGTGGCTCCACCTGAGCTAATGAGGTCACCTGGGTGCACGAGAAGAGCGCGTGCGGTCAGCGTGAGTGCGTGCACCAGTGAATGCACGCTGCTGACTAGAATGTCGCTACCAATAAGACGGAACGAGTCTTGATCTAAGGATATTTGATGTACAAATCATTTCCAACAGCCAGAACAAGCGAAATTCCCATGGTAGCTTCCAAAAGCGTGACGTAAAGATTTACGTGTCGGATTTCTTTAACATTTACGACATTGCTGTAATTGGGGATGGTACTTCCTGTTCGTCTGCTCAGGGGAAGAATGGAAGCAATCTCAATTTGATAGCTTGATCTGGGAGGTCAAAGGCTGTCAGACGTTTGGTCTGCTTTAGATGATTCCAAATAACCTTTCATCTGATGATTTTCAAAGAAATAATGTCTCTTCTTGTCATACGCAGAGTACGCCGATCGGACTTAATACCGGGATCACTCTAATCCCACGGACTCTCCTCATTTACTAATGCAAGAACGTATGTGGTCATTTTCAAGTAGACAATCTTTCATTTAATCCCGTTATAGGTTATTCAACTGACAAAATTCATAATCCGCCTTTGACGTTTTGTCACGAAATGATTTAATTATTCCATCCAGACCCGAGCGGTTCTACATCAAAAGCACGAACAGATAACCAACTTGTTTGAAAATCTCTATATCAACGTTTGAGAAAAAACAGTCTGCAAAAAAATCAATACTGACCAAAAATAGAGAAAACATAATTTGCTAAAACTAACTACAGACAGAAGTCCGGAACATATTAACTGGATTTAATTGTAAAGTGAAAAGAGGCATATTATAACAAGATGTAAACCATGGTCCCCTTGTTATACTACAACCGTTACCACAAGCTGCGTGGAAAGTCTGTCTGCAACATTCACTAGGCTGTTGTGTTTGGGCGTTTGAATCGGACATGGTGCTCGTGTGTTTCAACACCCTTGTTTTGGGCTTTTTTTTCACATTGTTTCATTTCACTCAAACTTAACGAATATTGAATCAGTTGCTTCATCCAAAATGTCGTTTAAAGAGCCCCTTAAGCACACAAAAAGTTGCATTTACCTTAGAGTATAAATAACCTCATCACGTTTAAGTTTTAGGGTGTTCCAATACTTTTTGTTTGTAGTATATCAACTCTTGACTGGTTGATGTGATGATGATTAGGTTTTGGTGGACATCACGACTAACGGTGCACTATCCAGGAGGTGTGAGGTTCATGCTCGACGTTTGTGCTTCACTCCAGTTAAAATAGATATACCATGAATCATATCACGAAGGCTCGACGCCCGTGTACAGCAGTGTTACTGTTCGGGCGAGTTAAGTCGTTAGTCCTATGACGTTGTATGGCCCAGACGCGGAAGTCGTTACTATGGAGAGTTACCTTCCTTTGCCGTGATAAATACTGCTCTGAGAGTGCCAAAGGAAAGTTCCCGATTTCTCTTAAGAATGCATGTGTGCACCAGAATGCCCTATCCATGTAATACAGTTTTAATTTTCCTCCTGGACAAGGATTATTAAATGTTAGATTTTAGTTTTAACAAAATTCCCCCGGTCTCGTCTCGCACAGAATCTCGCGTGAGCTCATACATGGCGTAATTTGATTGGTTCACGCGATCTGACAGTCATTAAGCTGGAAATTTGAAATTTTGACCGTAATATCCATCTTAGACGAACAAAACCTCTTGGCACTTAACGACTTCTCGACCAGCACGTCTGTGGTAGCAGGGGACGACACGTAATCACGGTATTTGGTGCTGTTCCTTCACTCTAATATGGGAACTACGCCAGCAGCAGTCAAACATGCCCATTACATTATGCAGGAAACGCCATTTTCCTGTCCTTGTTTTCGTTGATTTTAAATCGAAACCGGTTTTTTTCCGTCTCGGTAAAAGCATTGACTCAGTTCAAAGGTCTTTGATAAATGTGTTTGATAAAAGAAAACTGTCTCACCACGTTATAAAAATACTTCCTAACATGTAATTGTGGAGAAACAGGAAACGTGCTTTAGGTACCAAATAATGGTACCGATCAGAAAATATGTGTTCTGTTGTTTTAACTGCAGACAGCCAATTCCTTGAATTGGTAATTGACCATCTGGCCTCCAAAGACGCCATAATACCCAATTTGGACTTCCGATTCACCCGAAGCGTCATTTTGGATTCCGGATCACGTGACTGGCACGACCTCCGTGTTCCCCAAACCCTCGTTGATGGCTGGGAATGGTTGTTTTCTCAGCATCAAGATATGAACTCACTGGTGCAAATATGGGATCACATTAATCCGCAGCGACAGCAATATTCTTAAGAAGAAATAGGTCACGCTTCCGTGTTCCTGGTTACCATGGGAACATAAATCCGGAGAAATCTATTGTATATTTCTTAATTCAGTTGCACTCGAATATGAGCTTGCAAAAAATCGCGATCACGAGAAGTGAATGTGAGATTCACGGCCAGCAGCTTTCCGTTTACAGCTGTTTCTTCGCGTGTGTGGCAGCATGATCCACGAAGATCCATTTGACGAAGTGTAGGGGGGTTCCAGTGGATTCCTTGTAATTCCGTTTGAGAAATGTTGCATTCATATGCTTGACGTCAGCCCCACACAACGCCTGATGTCAGTGTGTGGTCCTGCAAGGAAGCAAGCTTATGGCAATATCACATCGTTGTAATGTTTCAGGTTGACAATCGGCCATGCAATGTCCTTAAGTCGGTTTCTGAAGGGTGTGGGTGGCGTCCTACAGGAAATCACAGGCTAGTTATGTCGACTGCAGATGGATGATGCAGGTAGAACGACCGTATCCCCAGGGCCATGATTAGGTTTGACAAGTTGGTTGCCCCATCGCCGCCATCCGCTGAGTTGCGTCCTTGAGTCGTACCCAGATACACGCTCACGAACACCACACTAGAACACACACACATACACACGAACACATGCAGCACGCACACACGCTAGCACATACACGCACACACGGCGCGCGAGAATAAAGTATCAGAACGGATTCCAATACCGATGTGTGGATACAAGACTGCAATGAAGCAATGTGTGTGGGCTCGCCGCATACCATCGCCATACCTATGAGACGTAAAGTAGTCACAGGTGTCACAGGTTCTCTTTCATCTCACCTGTAATTAACATAATTAAGGAGATATTACCTTCGTTATGTGTGTGAATGAGTGAGTTAAAATTTAACGTCACCTCGGCAATATTTCAGACATATAGTGACGAGAAAGGTTTCGCATACGCAGTATATATAGGTTGTTTAATAACCAGTCATGGAAGGACTGTAAAATAACTACAGAATCTTCGCTATGTCAGTTTAGATCCGGGTACCTCTGTGCAGCGTCTGCTGCTGCTGCTGCTGCACGAGACTACGTATACGATGTAGATGTTACTGGGAGTCTCCACCTGGGGCTACAAAACCTCAGAATAATGAATTCAGCCACGACACGTCCATAATTCAACGGTAATCGTGAATTAAGCCCAGTGACTGGAGTAGGTGTTGAATTGTTGATGACAGTTAGGAAAGGGTAGCGTGTGGGTTTAGATTACAATGTTTTGGAAATATTCATGGTAACCTTGGTAGAATGTGTATTGAGTATGTATCCGAGGTGTTTGCTGCAGGCGACTTATCTCGTCGAAGGAGTAGTAACTTTTGACATTTATTAGGAAATTTGTAATTAGGTTTCTGTGTTTTTACAGCAAAACCATGGCAACATATCTGTTTGCGTTCTGTACGCTAGCTCCAGCAATAGCCCATACATTTATACCGCCTACAACATATCGTTACGTGTAGCCCATACATATATACCCCCTACAACATATCGTTACCTGTAGCCCATACATATATACC
>VKKT01005958.1:121236-131574 GCA_008038995.1 Haliotis laevigata | reverse complement strand
CATATCCCTGTGACGTGGAAAGGCGCTATATAAATGGCCTATTATTATTATTATTATTATATATAAGTTTCGAATTAAGACTAGCAAGCGTGACACAACACATTGGAGACATCCTCCTAGTGGAGCGACGATTAACACCAGGGACRACTTGATCACAAGCTACAGAGATGTCCATAACCATGCCAGAATGGATKTTTATGTTCAGYATAMATTGTCTTTCTAATTAACATGGTCTGGTGATCCTCTTAATCCCTAAATAAACAACTTGCCGGACTGGCAAAAGAGGAACACCCCAAATAGATCAATAGTGTAACTGAACAAACCGATCTACAGGCAAGGTGACAAGACCAGCCTAGTGCGCCAGCACCTAAAGCCTAGCTGTTGCCAGCTCAACAGCCCAGTCGAGCCCATCCCGGGAATAAGGACGTTAAAAAGACCGGGGTATCGTGTGGTTGATCAGGGCCCCATACTCACAACAACAATTGGCCGTTTTTAACAGGCGACAAGAATAGACTCCTAGTACGCCATGACGCTATTGTTTGTGGAGGCGGATGTAATAGGGATCCGGTTTAGAGACTCCGTACGTTCTAACTGTAAGGTTCAATGAGACAGTGCTGATGATAATAGGCGACTATAAAGACCTGTGTGTATAGGCTCGGTGACTTGGATAATCTTCTTACCTCAAACATGTGGACCGTAGCTCACTATATTTAGAAGCCGCGACCGTATAGGTGAGGCGTTAAGCACCTTTAACCCCATAAACAACAACAACAACAACAACAACAATATCAGTTGGATTATGTTTATGAGACAGTGTGATGTCATTCTATCAGTTAAGAAAGGTTCCAATACTGGACAATTAACTACATTTAGCAGCTGCGTTCATGCAGGTGAGGCGTTATAATTAATTAAGCGCCAGACCAGCTGAAAACAACAAGTACAACAACAATATCAGTTGGATTATGTTTATGAGAAACTGTGATGTCATTCTATGAGTTAAGTTCCAATACTGAACATATACATTCCTTATTTTTGAAGTTACAACATACGATGGGGTGTACCTCCTCAAAGTACGACGACGACTATTTCCACGACATCAACGATGAAGCAGCCTGGGAGGACGACTTTGATCAGGACGCCAAAGAGCAGTACACAGACGACCCCCAGAGCTTGAACCTAAAGCACTACACGGTGGACTTCAGAACGTCATCGGGGTCAAATGACGTCAAGCCACGCCGTCCCGAAGTCCCTCCTGGTCAGATGTGGACAGACATGGACTTTACTCTCCCAATAGCAATAAAAGAATACGAGAAGCTAAAGCTGGATTGGAAGAGACCGCAGGTACTAATAACATGGTATAGTAATTAGGTTATCTTTTAAGCGTTTAGTTTTGGATTGACTTGGCTTTGCATGTGTTTGTGACGGGTGTCACCTGTGGGGAAGAACACGCTAGCCTTTGTGTGAACACCTGGTGTCATTTCTACTTGATAGTGTTTCAGAAACACGTGCTTACGACAATCGGAATCGTACTATCGACTTTTCTTTTAAGTATGAAAAATGTCTTGTTTTAATCAGGCATTGGTTTAATTGTTGAAGATATTCAGTTTTACAATCACAGTTACCACCTCATCTCTTTCGTGTTTGCTCAAAGGTTCAGAGTGATAGCGAACTATGATGCTGACTTTCCAAATTTCCTATTACAATGCAACAGCAGCTGCAACATCTGAGATATTTGGGACTTATTTTGTTATCGTAAATTTTCCTTTTTGTAAGCCCAGAATATAAACCAAATGATGTGACGTGATTGGGATTAAACAGCAGATCATAATGCCTTTTATTTCTGCCCAGCCAGGGTAACAACAATTCCAATCTTTAAAATCTGGTATTCTGTAGACTGCACGGTAAAGTTGGGCAATGTCATACACCATTGTTCAGACATTTCTCTATTTTACTCTGAAGATACTCAATTTCCTTGGGATGATACGTTATGGGGCACTTACGGGTAGTTGAATGGGATATGCATGCTGCGTCACCTTGTTCCTAGTGTATTTCTGTTGTGTGCGTTAACGTGGGATGTGTCGTATACATGTCTGTGTATGAACAAATATTAAGTAAAGTTATTGAGATGCCTTGAATTCAAGCATACACATGAAACATTCTGCCGTAATAATAAGACATCTGTTCCTTACAGACACATCTTTCAAATAGAAGCGACAAAGCCACATCCATAAGAAGTCTCTGCTAAAAGCGAAGCCGTGCATGTGTTTGTTTAAAGCCTCACTAAGCAATATTACAGCTGTATGGCGGCGGTCTAGACCAGCTAATCAAGTGACGGACATCATGAGATACGATGACTGAGCCATCCTCGATAATCCCCAGCGTATAGGTTACGATCACTCTCCACTAAACCCTGGATGCATCCACGGCTTGGCCCGATAATTATATTACCTCCCTTTGCTGACTCCGCATTCTCACAGTAGCCAATAAGCTGAGCCGCCGCTACATCCGAGCTTGCCACTGTCAAAAAGAGATAGCGGCCGCAGCCGCGAAGGTTTGTTCACAGTGCCAATCAGATTTTTTAGGAAATAATAGAGACAAATTGACAGATCTGAAACTTTCAAAATATATATAAAAGAACTCCTTCCACCTCTTTCAGAGTACCTCTGCATCAATTATGTTGCCAAGTTTAAACGGTTAGATAATTTAAGAAGCGAAAGTGATTTGTGACTGGTTAGCTCAACTTCCCAGCGTAGACACCTGATTGGACAAAAAGCCAGCAAAGGGAGGTAATACAAATCACCGTGGATGCATCCAGGGTATAGTGGAGAGTGATCGTAACGTATACCCTGGAGATTATCGAGGATGTGACTGAGGATGTGTACATGAATCACTATAGTGATTGTACGTACGCTTCAAAGACTTTAAGGGAATGATGGGTAGTTATCTTATCTGAACTGTTGTTCAGCCATACATTTCTATTTGATACCAAATCTTATTTGATATCGAATCTTGTATCTTTCTATATTACTTGCCCGAGTATCGAGTTACAGCGACTGAATGGTATACATCACACTACTGAATTGTCTTTATATATGAAGCTAATGTGTCACACATTAAAGGACTGTTTCGATGTAATTTTGTGTTCCAATCATTATCGACCCGTGAACACCTTCAGCAACCCATGGTTGTCGTAAGACGCGACTAACGGGATCTGACAGTCAGGCTCTTCGACGTGGTGGATGCATGTCATCGTATCCCCACTGCATAGGTCGATGCTCATGATGTCAATCACTGGATTGTCTGGTCCAGACTCGATTATTTGTAGACCGCGATGATATAGCTGGAACATTGCAACAAAGGAATAATCCCACCCATTCAACAACGTCATAATTGTAACTAATGCTAGGTACGGCAGGAGCATTATGCTCTCTATCACGATTTTCTTATTAATTCTATTGTGATATTTTATAGGAAATCGTTCGTAATCCCGTTCTCTTTGCTGATGGGACTTCAAGATTCGACATCAAACAACGGAGCTTTGGAACGTGTTGGTTCCTGTCCATGATGGCAAACCTTGGTGACAAACCTGACCTCTGTAGGAAGGTAACCTATCACCTTGAGTCATTTAATGTTGTCGTCAACACGTTACAATACACATCTATTACTGCGCTGAAATGTGGTCCAAATATTTGTCGTCAGTGGAATTCGAGTGGTCTGACAGGACTGGGTGGTCAATCTGATCCCGGCATTTTACTGTTAGTTCTTCTACGGCCTTCGTGAAGATTGGAGACTGTGAGTGAGTGAGTGAGTTTAGTTTTACGCCACTTTTATTAATATTTCCACAATATCACGGCCGGGGACACTAGGAATGGGCTTCACAGGTTGTACCCATGTGGGGAATCGAACCCGGATCTTTGTCGTGACGAGCGAACGCTTCATCCACTAGGTTACTGGATATAGTGAGTGAGTGAGTGAATGAAATGGCCAAGCCACATGACAAAACATTATGTGGCAATGGATTAGTCATATATTTAATGATCACAACACTTATAAATATGGAGCTGCTTCATGCAATAATTCAGGTGATCAATGAGGATTCGTACACTCCAAGAACTGACGGGATCTGTCACTGTCGACTGTGGAGGTTCGGGGAGTGGGAGGACGTGTACATGGACGACTACCTCCCCGTGTTTGCCGGCAGCAGGTGCTTGTACGGAGCACTATCTGGGACGGACACCAACGAGATGTGGGTCTCACTACTGGAGAAGGCACTGGCCAGGTAACCCAGCCATTGCCCCACACGTAGTACCGTAATTTCCATTAACGTTTTACCAGGATTAGAATAGGTTACCTGTCCTTCGCGAAGACGTTTTAGTATTATGCATGAATTTGCAATCTGACTTTGTTATGGGTCTAATTTGCAGTAAATATTTATTGTTTTCCTGTTTCGGATCGGGGTTCGAACTCATAGCTGTATGTCGTAAGATGTCACTGAAATGAATTCAGTGATCAGTGATCTTACCCCATGATGTAGATCTTTGCTAATTATGTCTTCACTGTCTTTTTTTCATCCCAGACACAGTTATTTACAAGCTGCATTTACCCGTGAAGATTTGATATCCACTAACCCATGCTTGTCGTAAGAGGTGACTATCGGGATCGGGTGGTCAGGATCACTCACTTGGTTGACACCTGTCATCGTATCCAATATAGTTGGAATATTGCTGAGTGAGGCACTGATAAAGTTGGAATTTCTGCTTCTGCGCCGAACGACAAACAGAAAAATGAACATTTAGTGAGTGAGTGAGTGAGTGAGTGAGTTTGGTTTTAAGCCGCTTTTAGCAATATTCCAGCAACATCACGGCGGGGGACACCAGAAATGGGCATCACACATTGTACCCCATGTGTGGAATCGAACCCAGATCTTCGGCGTGACGAGCCAACGCCTTAACCACTAGGCTTCCCCGCTAGCCTAACATTTAGATTTTTGATGGATTCATATTGAACCGTTTAAATAAAAACGAAACGCGCATTACAATATGCGGGCGGGATTTAAGATGATATTGTTGTCCAACATACCTTCTGCATCTGTGCTCTGAACTGCATCTGTTTTACAGGCTGCATGGTTCGTACAACGTGGTGAGCGATGAGGGTGGTTACCCAAGCGACGCCTACATCACCTTGACAGGGGGCGTGGCAGAGAGAGTCAGCTTTAACTACGATGATCCTGACCCTACCGAGCTGTTCCGTCGTCTCAGGAACGCTCTTCGTACGGGCGCTTTGGTCACTTGTGCAGTTCCTGTAAGTCTCTCTAGCCCATTTTATATCTCAGCTTCAAAGTCCTGCATGGGACTCAGTTGCCCAATCGTCCATGTTGACACATGCACTTTAGGTCATCACCATGGAGTAGCCAATCACGGAGCTAGAATTCGATCTCAGACATGTTTCGTTATAATTATCTGTAAAGGGTTTAACACTATCAGGTGTTTGGTTTCAGTGATCCAGTCGAGTGGTACATGCCATGTATGTCTTCCATCAGGATACAGATACACAAGCATAGGTTCCCACGGAGGTATCTTAATCAGGAATCCATATGGGTTCGAATCCAAATTCACCCTGATCATGTGTCTAGGTTTATCAGATCAGTCCCAGTATGAAGTTCTTGACGGGCATTTAAAAGTGGGACGAACATCAATACATGACACGTTTTTTATGAATAAAAATAGTTGCTATCCATAAAAACGTGTCATGTATTCAGTCACAGTAATTTCATCAAAGTTCTAAGACCATCCCCTCTGGCACCCTGCAGCGTTAAACAGACTAAACAGACTACATTAAACAATTACTACTGTTGGAAGTGACGCTTCGCCACTCACTCTCACTCCGTCATAGAGTTTTACGACAGATCCCGAGAGAAACAAATAAAGGATCATAGGAAAATTCAAGCGTTCCTTAAATATTTTCCGGTTTTCATCACCAGCTTTGAATAGCGCTGTGGCGATGAAAACTGGAAAATAATATATATATCCAATTCACTGGATGCAATATTTCAATCTTGTATATTGCAGTCCAAGTTCGATGGCAAGGTGGGGCTGGTGGGAGGACATGCCTATTCCTTGACAGGAGCCTATGTGGTAAGTTTAAACATCGTTTGAGGATATGCGTACCTATTTCATTTCAATATTGAGACTCATTTTCCATCAATGTCATGCTGAAAGACCTTAGGATAGCATTGTTCCATCAAGCCAAGTCTGTGGCTTTAACTCCCTTATCGGGGGCCATTTGGTTGTCCATTATTTGTGAGACTTCAACACTGACCAGTGTCGGTGAGTTGGGTCAACTCCGCCTACTCTGCTGCGGACGTTGCATGAAATCACTGCAAGTAGCAACGTCAGAGCTCGTATGACATGGCGTCCATTTTTGACAAAGATATTTCTGTTCTTAACATTATCATGTTAAACTAGTCTAAGTAAGCTGAGGCTAAGTATTATTCGCTATACTGCTACGTGTATACTGAGTCTCAGTATATCAGTGTAACGAATAATACTGAGCCTAGGTCTACTTAGGCTCCAGGTTAAACACACTGAACAGAAGATAGGCGAACGAACACAGTTAAAGTTATAAAAATGTTCATGAGTGAACCGGTTTATGTAGACGAGTGCGATTTGATATACTCACGTGCACGAAACTAAATCCAAGATGCATTCCTAGCCGAAATTCTATTGAGTGATATGGCCGCTCACTATCTTCGTGTTATGTATATGTATCTTGTCCGGGATCTGTCATTCAAGTTATGTTCCAGGTGACCAGACGTGACGGAGAGAAGGTTCCCTTAGTGAGGATACGCAATCCTCATGGTACACACGAATGGCAGGGAAAGTGGAGCGATAGGTTAGTGACTCTGTTACTTCCTGGAGAAAGGTCACCTTTAAATACGTATATGTAGTGAGTGAGTTAACATTTTACATCGTACGGCAAATTCGTGACGATAAATAGGTATACAAGTATACTGAGAATACATATAATTATACTTTTTAAATGCTGTCATCAAAGGACAACAAGATTATCACAGATTAAAATTGATTCTAGTTTGAGATCATTTTAAAATGCGTAATACAACAAAAACAATATAAAATCGGACAATATTACGGCGGGAGACAGCAGAAGTGCCTTTACACATTGTACCCATGTGGGAGTGGGAGTGAGTGCGTGAGTTCAGTTTACGCCACACTTAGCGATATTCCAGCTATATGGCGGCGGTCTGTAAATAATCGAGTCTGGACCAGACAATCCAGTGATCAACAGCATGAGTATCAATCTACACAACTGGGATACGATGACATGTGTCAGCCAAATCAGCGAGCCTGACCAGCCGATCACGTAAGCCTCCTCTTACGACAAGCATACCCATGAGGGGATCTAACTCGGTTCTTTCGCGTGACAAGCGAACGCTTTAACCACGAGGCTACCCTACCACACCCCACCTACATGGATATATTCCAAATGGCTGAGCTTCAATGATCCAGTCATATCATTTCCATCACTGTGGACGCCCATTGACAATGTTCATGTGGATGGTTCAGACCGGAAGCTTCTGACGTTGACTGTTTTCAGTGTTCTGTTGGAAGTGGTGTTTCTGTCGGAAGAAGTTTAAGTGTTTTTTTACAAAATGTTTTTTTCAGGAGCAGAGAGTGGGGGGAATTGTCCGAGGGAATCCAAATACAAAGAAACAAAAACGACGGAGAGTTCTGGATAAGCTTGGAAGACTTTCTCCATTATTTTGATCAAACTACAATTTGCTCGCTGACTCCAGATTTTGACATTGATGGAAGATCAGATGGTCTCAGTGAGTAATCTATATAGTATGTGATAACAAAAGTGTCGTTTTATTTGATAAAGACCACCATTCATAAATGCATTCAATTTGGTAAAAATGATTAATATTGAATGATGGTCTACTATGAAATTGCAAACTTTGGTAAACCATGGCAGAAAATATAGTTGTACCTCCAAATTAACACCGTTTTCGATTCCCATGTGTACCTTATCAGCGCTTAAAGTTGTACAACTGTTATGTACACTTGGAAACTGGATCTTTCAAACAATTTAAATCGTTTAAACGTGAGGCTGAAATATTTGCCGGTATGTAAACTACCCGAATGAAATGCAAGACATCGAATCACCATTTCGTGTTAGTTTACGTTTTAGTCAACCTCAAATGTGTCTGTATACTTTCTTTTGTCCGGTACTGTACATAGGTTATAGTTGTTCTTCTTGGACATGTCTGCCATTATTCTGTAACAGATCATGTACTGAGGATATTCGGGGAGTGGCGAGGAGGAGTGGGCCAAGGGGGCACCTTAAGGGCTCGAGTCAGGAACCCCCGGTTTGCATTTACAGTTCCAGAAGAAGGTTGGTGCTATTGTCAAATTGTGAAAGAATGGTGTCATTGTTCATAAGTCTGATTGGCACCTCGTAAATGAATCCTGAATATATATTAGTTTCAGACCAAATAAGAATGGCATTAATGGTATTATTCATTCACTCGGGTATAACAGCTCGTTGATGATATTTTCTGAAAGCTTGACTTTCGTTGTCAGGTTTAACAGAGGATGGATATGTTCCTACCGTTGTGCAGATTATACAGAAGGCTCACCACCTGGATTATGAATCTATACGCTGTGACTTATACAAGGTGAGTCAGGAAGCGTCATTGTCTCGAAACATGCGTTTGTAAGTCCATGAACGAAACGTTCTCGTTCATACATTTTTCAAAGACTGTTTCCTTGAAAAGGCTCTTTGAGAAAGCCATGAGAAGAATCACAGAATAGACATAGATACAGTTATGTATTTTCCCAATTTCAATTTGTTCCATCTATTTTCAGGTAAACAATTGAATTGCTTTTGCACGTGTTTGTGAGGGGTGCCACCTCACTGTCACATATTCATAAACACATGCTGATGCTACAGTCAGAATCATACAAAGGACTCTACTTTTAGTACAGATTTCTCATAATTATGGAAAATAGTTTGTCGCTTATATTTACACCAGGTAGTGAGGGGCAGTGAAAAGTCCAGGATGCTCTACGTGGCCAAGATGAGAGACACTGAAGCCAAGGATTGTTATTACCCCCGCCTGCAGTGCACGTTCCGATACAGGTTGAAGCCAGGCCGGTACCTGGTGATCCCCTCCACCTACCAGCGCGGCATCACCAGGGATTTCCTTCTCAGGGTCTTCTGCCCCTGTCCGGTGTACTATTGCAGGTAAAGGCTTCAGTGACTGAATGTTGTTTAAAGCCGCGGCCACCCGGTCAGAGTCAGAACAGGTCCCCTGCTTGTGGTAAGGGGGGACCTAATGGATGGCCCAAATGGGATCCAGTTAGGATGATTTCCCAGCTCATCATACATGGCCTTCAGAGGCTTTGAATTGGGCTTCCTCTGAAGATCCGGGTTCGAAATGATAGTCACGAATAAATCTTGTTGGGGTTAGAAGCGAGTAAATTGATCGGGATAGTGAGACCTTTCCTATTATGTGTAAAGGTTGTCACGTGAATTGTTGATTTTTTGTGTATTAATTATTACCAGTAAATTTCTCGCTTCTGCCAACAGGAATGTGCCAAGACGGAAGCAAATCATGGTTGTATCTAGGTACTGAATCTAGCATCAGCAGAGCATTGGATATAATACTACGGATAAAGAGCACGAGGAAGAACAATCTCAGGACCACGTGTAAATGCTCCAAGAAGAGCTGATTGATAAGAGCTGATTAAGAGAATTAAGACATGTGTGAGGATGAACAGCTGGGTGTTTTGTAATTGTCTATCCAGCAGATACCAGGACCATGTTTACAAGGGATACCGAGAATGAGACAGAAATGATATGGCACCACCGAGGAGGACTGCTGGGGCATGTAGATGACACTGCATGAGTTGAAGAACAATGCAAGACTGTTTCAATATAATTACCCATTTTGCCACAGTACTACAATAGTTTAATGACACCATTTCTCCATTGTAGATTACCTTGCATTGTTTGACATACCAGAACCGTACAAGTATTATATTCATCAAACTGCCAGGAGCAAGGTCATGGAGACCCTACTCACTATTATCTGATAAAATAGAATGTATTTTTTTAAAGGACACATGTCTCTTCAAGACGAAAGGCAATATGCATACGAATAGCAATTATCCAATTTGTCAATACTATCAGTTGGGCGCAGCATCGATTCAGTTTGTTAATACTTGAACGTGACTGTCTTCATTTTGGGCATTGGTTTGTTTGCACTCAAAATCCACTACTGTATCTTACAACGTCCAGGGAAGGTGGTTACCTAAT
>VKKT01005958.1:41666-51986 GCA_008038995.1 Haliotis laevigata | reverse complement strand
GGTATGACGCGACCGGGGATCGAACCCGCGACCTTCCGCTCTCCGGGCGGACGCTCTAACCAGTACAGTTGTTGGAGGCATACTAGGTAAAGGTTGTTTTCCTGCTTCACTGATTTCTGTTTCAAACCATATGCTTTGTGTTCGGTGAAAGAAGAATTTGTAGATATGCATCTTTAAAAATAAACATGCTAAAATCTAAAGGAAGTTAATAATCGTATCATGGCACAAATCTGACTAAATTCATTAACACATGAATAGGAATCAGCAGTGGAATAGGAATCACCTCCAAGGGAAATAAACAGTTCCAGTTCTGTAAATGCTGGAATGCAATATATATGTTACAGTCAATATGTGTAATCAGTCATTACACGCATTGCCTAGTGCTCACAGGCACTTCACGATTCATTTAGTCATTACGCGAAATGACTGACTACACATATTGACTGTTACATATACACAAAGAACTTAGTTAAGCTTTGAAGCATATCTGGGACATGACTGGTCGTCGTGTGCAACAAAGGGATCCCCCTTTACAGGACATGACCCAATTCGAAGCTGCCTTATTTACGAAGAATGGCATAGATTGCGCCTTCAGAGGATCAGGAGACTGACAGGGGTATGAGGAGGAGACATGATGTCATAGTCACATGGAGGTTTCACTTGATATACTTGAATCGTGTAAGGCACGCAAAACGACATATATAATGTTCACATTTACCAATACATTCAACATTAAACATTCCATAGCGAAAGTATTACTTGTATAGACATGGTTTTGTATGAAAATCAGTGGTGTTTTTTTAAATGAGCAATTATCATTAAAAAAATCAACATGGATTCCAATTAGTTTGTCATGTTTTATGAGTCACAGGCTCATACGGGTCGGAAAACCTCGTATTTTTTCCATCGTGGTCACCACGAGAAGTTGTATGTATGTGTTGTAAAACGGGGTGCTTAATGAAGTTCTTTGTGTAGACGTCCATTTAAAACGTATCCCTTTCATTATACAGGCAAGTTAATCGCTGGAACTTAATCATAGCCTTCAACTACTCGACATTTCAGGAAACTAATCCATCTGCAGCACTTAAGAAATCGTCTTCTGCTCAGTTTGTCCAACGATCGGTCTTGTTTGATCACATAAGACATCCGGATACTTCCAGAAATGTTTGCTTCAGTGACAACACTGAATGCCCCAACTGCCAACTGTTCTTATGTTCCCTTCTTTTTCCAGTTAACTGCGGGCTTGGATTTGCTTGTGTTTCATTGATGCCGGGTGGGTAGGATACACACAAATATTATCACTAATTTGAAGTGAGTCCTAAGCCTATGGCAAGGATCTTTTATTGTATTGGAAAAAAACAACAACAACATTTTCACTCTATATTTTATATTACAAACACAGCTCGTAGGGATATTGATGCATTAGGCATCAGTGTGAAATGGTTCCACATAAGTTTCTAACACAGTAATTCTGGTTTGGATTTGTCATGTCCGGTTTCAGAAAAATTCTCCTAGTCAAGATCTAGCGAATTTATGAGTTCCATTGTAATATCATTGGTACTTCCGGGTTGAATGTGTGAATTGGCGTTTAGAACCATGTTTTCCTGCATAAGTACGGTTCCACGATGGAACTGAAATCTCCAAAGAATTGTGTGAAACCTCCAAAACATGTGAATATCAGTCTGTACCTACCTCCACCGTTACGCATACATAAGTATGGGAACCTGACCAGTGGTCCAGAGCCAATACTGTAGCCAAGGTGAATGGTCAGGTAGTCAAAGTGGTGCCACCATCGTGTACGTTCCATAGCTAGAGGTAACACAGCTCTGTGTATTCTGTCGCCTTGTCAACTGACGTGCTGTTCGGGGAACACCCGTTATTTTACTCATGTAATATTCTTGTCATAGATGACTAAGTGCGCACAGATAAATTCGCATGTAATATCGTGATATGAATGTGTCTATTTCTCTTATTTGCATGTGAACAGGACACATTATGAACAAAAATAATCAAACTCCAGAAAGAATGGGATGGAATGTAACATAATTTTTAGCTGAGTATCCGAAATGTGCATCACAATAAATCATACGGTGGAGACATGAGACTTTTTGAATATCATAATGGCTATTTGTCCCCCAGGTTGGTAGTCAGATATGCTCTGGCTCGTGGAATAAAACAATAAAATTATTTACTCATCTAACTGTGAAGCAGATCATCAGGTGCTTACTTTCTTCTGATGATTCGATGACGTAATAATTACTGCTTCGTTATTCGTGGTTTATGCTTAGGCGATTCAATGAACTAAAATTAAAAACAAGGCCCACAGCGAGCGAACAAGTCCGATCCTGAACTTAACAGAGTCCATTAATTCGCATCTTACGATTCACGTGGGTTGATTGGGACACATTGGAACACTGCACAACAAGCAACTTTCCATGGCTTTGTATTGCAACAATTTGGGACGACTAAAATGTTCTGAGCCTAACGATCATGGACTGGTCAGATGATGATCTTTTGGCTGTCTCTCTACTGCCAGTACTACTGTTTAAACGAAACGAAAATATCCATTTACCAACGGTTGTAATTGTGTTGGTGTAATTGTAAACAAGCATGCTTCCGTCTTTGATAACCGCGCTATTTTACATTGTGAATCCCTAACATAAGACGGAATTTTCTCTTGTCTAATTGACTTTACGTTCAAAAACGTCAACTGAGAAATGCAAAATGTAGCATCATTTTCTTTTGAAGAAAATACCCATAAAGTGGATCAATATATTTGGGAAACCCATCTCAGTACTATTCAGCTGGTATCTGTTCACGAGTGGTGGGGTAACCTAGTGGTTAAAGCGTTCGCCCGTCACGCYGAAGACCCGGGCTCGATTCCCCACATGGGTACAATGAGTGAAGCCCATTTCTGGTGTCCCCCGCCGTGATATTGCAGGAATATGGCTAGACGCGGCATAAAACTAAACTCAGTCAGTCAGTAGTATCTGTACAATTTGAAGCATGCCAGTGTGTGCACACCATTTGAAATAATTTGGAAAGTTCACAATTTCAAACCTTATACCTGATTACTATTTTAATAACCAGCCCTGTCGGATTGAAAACCGAATATGTTCACGCTTGCTAAAAATCATTTGGTTAAACAATCAAATTCAGGTGTATATTTCGTATAATACTCTCAGCTGATGGCCGTCCAGCGCGTAAAACATGGAGATGTGCACATTTGTAGATTTGATCCTATCAATCATGTTTTTCTAAATAAATTTAATCAGACATCACCTCCAATTATATTATAAATGCATCGTGTTGCTACAGATCTGTATTACACAGTCAGCTGTTCCATATGGTTGGCTGTGTTTAACTGCCTTTCTAAAAATCGTGTCATAAACTTTGCACTGAGCTTTAACGTTGGACAATTCTAATTGGACCAGTCGAATTTAGCATCACGATCCGATAAATATGCAAATTAGGTCCAGAAACAGGAACGACTGTAGTGCACTGCGTCCCCCCTGGATAATGGCTTGTGTAAATAGCTATGATCTATATCATTAATAGGGCGGTTCATCATGCTTGCTGAAGTTATTAAAGCGATATCATATATTACAATGGCGATCTGCAATATGTCGAAAACTACGACTATTTTAAGACTGAAAATAGTTCCTGTATCTTAAGTATCACATATAAGAGATACAAAATATATATTACGCCTGTCAGGGTCTCGTAAAAAACAAACATTTCCACATTGTTTGATAATTGTGATACGAAAGCATACTCGGCTGATAATTGCCATGTAGTACTCGCTTACAATGTGAAGTAGACTTGAGTTATAAGCTGTACATATATATAAACCCCACTTCCTTTAACAAAGAATCATGTGACCAGACACAAATGATTTATATACAATAGTCGATGTTCTACTAACCTGTATGCTGGGCACCAACAAGCTGAGTTTATAAATTTAGCTGTGTATTATGAATGCATCCGGTAAAGTCCTATTTCGCAATAAATGACGCGACAAGCGTGCTTAGAATTTCAGTGTATTAGGCTGTGGCTGGAAAAGTGGAAATTGACTTTCGTCCCCGCCCCCATGGAAGTGGTTTTTGAAAGTTGAAATATGTTCTTGAAACTGTATTCAGCTATGAGCCAAAAGTTCCCAAATCAATTCCTGGAGAATCAAAAGTTATGGCCCCTCAAAGATCACCCCCTTTATCGCACAAGTTGTATTCTTTTAGCGGAACAGCATGTTTTCACTGAATTTCCTTCATGAGTATATTGATCAGAAAAGTTCATAGCAATGCACTATGGAAAGCTAAAACACTACTTTTGCTAGTCAATACACGAAATATATACTCTTGAATAAAAAACATAAATAAAACATATCACCTTGAATGATTTTTAATCGTAGATGAAAATAACGTCATGCAGTGTAATTGTAGTTGTAATCGCTACAAAAATAGGAGTTCATTTCAGAATACAGTTAGTATTCTTAGTATTGAATGCAGTAAACCCTTTCTCTTATCCACAATGAAGTTTTCAAAAGTCAATGTCAGTATCTTCACTCTCCACTGCCTTCTCCAGTTTTCTGACACAATGACAACCACAAATATCTGTACAAAGTGTTTCAGACTTGAAGCAACTACACCTTCTGTTGTCACACTTTCCATGCTGACAGTTACACCGCACACCTTCCAGGAGATGATTAGGAATAGCTCCTTGTGTTACCCACTTAAATGACAAACATCCTTCCTCCATTACCCACCCATGTCCTACTGGTGATGGAGCATCAATAAACTGGTGCAGTGCTCTTTTGTGAATTGCGCTCTGAAATTTGCACGCATACAGTGTTGTTTTAATTCATCTTTTGTTGGTGGTAATGACTGCCATGAATTTTGTGCTGTACGGAAAAGTTTGTATCTTGTCTCATTCACATCAGATAGTTTTTGTCCATATAAATCACAAACAAACTCTTCCAGGCCTGGAAACAGAGATTCAGAAAGTGAAACGTCAGCGCCAAGAAGTGAAAAGACATCAGAGTATTTTTTCTGACCTGTTACAAGACTTAAGACCTGTTTCTTTCCCTTCCCATAAAAGGCGCTCACACTATCGCAACCTGAAAAGACATGAAGTCCTATCAGTAAAGAAGATACTTCTGACCCAATTGCTGCTGCTATCTGATGCAAGTCAATAATCCTTGACTTGTTCTACACTCCTGTTGCAAAATACATATTGGCATCAATTTCATCAAAAAGACACAATTCAAGAACTGCAACATCTGTATCGAGACTCATTATTATGACAGGGTTGTGCAGTTGACTTGCATGTTTTGAATGCAGAAGTAATCGAGTGTCCGCTTCTTCATGATCACAGTTCAGTTCTGTTGATTCACTAACAGAACAAGATTTGTTACGAATCAGGAAAAAACATGGCATTTACTACCATGAGCAAGATACATGTTCAGGGATATGCCTGAAAATCAGCTTCTTTCCAACTATCATACAGAAATTCCACTAAAGCGTCTTTGTTCTGACTGTTGCTTAAATGCTTTTTCCACTGGGAGGGAGTTTTTCTGTGTTTTGCTGTGAATAATAATCTTTTGTGAACCACTCTCTGCACGCCTGTCTCTCTCCACATTCTTTATACTGATGGATGGATAGGTGTCTTGAACAAAGTCAACTCTTGAACACTTGTGTAGGTTGAGAAGATGAATGATGCGAGATAGAATACCAAATGTTGCAGGAATTTTTCCAAAAGCTTGAATTAATGCCATCCCATCGATGATGAGCGCTCCTCCTTGAGGAACATCATTAACATAACATCCATTTGGCTTTTTTTTCAAGCGTATCAAGAAGAGCTGCCTTGTTTGTTTTGGCCATTGACCCTTCACTACTTGCAAGTGGATATGAGAATGGACTAAGGGAGTACTTCAATATCTCTCGTAGATGTATTTGTTTTTTTTTCTGTCAAGAAACAAGTAGCTTTAAAAACAGTTTTCTGTCATTTCTCAAAGCCAACTCCTTCCCACATCAATCTCTTCTTATTTTGATTCTCAAATGTCTGAAGCTTTAGACATTTCAGAGGAGTGAAAATGTCTTTCTTTGGATTGTCAGTGAGAAGGCGATCAGACACGAAAGCAACCATTGCCTCCTCGCCTTTGTCTTTAGCCTTGAGAAGATCAAATTTAATTTCTGATGTGGCAACAACACCTGAGCTGATGGAGACTAAATCTTCCTGGGAACAATCAAAAGGGTTGATCATATTATTGACAGTTGAAATGATAGAAGCAACATCCTTTTTATCTTGCCTCATCCAAATCCTTATGTAGTCTTTCTTTGGAATGGATACCTGCCATGTTTTCGCACTGCCTTGTAATTGCAGCACGCTTAGACTGTGCTAAGATACTTCTCTGCACAGCTCCTTTGTTCAAGGTAATTCTAGTGATGCCAACCTTTGTTTTGGAATCTCGATTGCATGTTTGCTCAACTGTTGGATCACAGGCTACTGACGAAAACAAAGCATCGGCCTGTCTTTGCACAGTCCACTGTCCCCTTTCAGTGAGTTCCTTAAAACAATCAGGATTTGACTCTTTCAAGCTCATCATTTCATACCAATAAGCAGAAAGATAGCGGGCATAATTTACCCTGTCGTACGCAAAGAAACAAGGTAACATACATCGTACTGAGGAAATGTGTAGATTCCAGTCTGATTCCCTGGTGCCACGGATAAAAACCAACAGCAGTTGCACAAGGTCAATGTATGAACTCCAAAGAGCAAAATTTGGGTTGGAGTGTGACATGGAGACAACAAAACTGTCATAAGCACTTATCAAGGCCTTCATGTCACCAGACACATGAAGCGGGATGTCAGGAGTACATTCAGATACCAACTTGTCATAGATCATTAGGTACTGGTTCGTTTGTTCATCTGGAAGTGAATCCATGAATGCAGAAAATCGAATGATCTGGTGAGCTTCATACAGGAGTTTGTGGGTTCGAATGCTGCGATTGTACTGATGACCGAACTCTCTGCCACAATTTCAGCTTCAATCAAAATGTCTACCAACCCTGCATCTTTAAAACGCTTGCCTATTACTGACATAAATTACATTGCAGTATGAAATTCTCCCATCCTGACAACAGTTCGTTGCGACAAAGCATCATTTTCACCTGATTCGCTGTGCTTTGGCATATATGGCCTGGTCAAAGACAAGAACAACTGTTTGCAGGTTAAGATGATCGGCCATTTCAATGCTGCGTAAGAAGATGGTATTCACTGTTGCCGTATCTGTCGGAGAAGCTTCTATTACAGGTGGGTAATGAATTGCAGATTTGGGTAGAGGAATGTTTGCACGGGCATACTGGATGTTGAAACCAGTCCGTGATGGAAAGGTACATTTGTCTCTCGAAGCACATTTAAGTATTGCATAAGCAACATCATATTCCAAAGCAGGACTTAACACCTCATGAAAGGGAACTTCACCTAGCTCAGTGTCTGACCTACCCTTTGGGCCATGCCTTTTCTTTTGGTAGTATGGAACAATGTCACTAGTTGTGGTGTCAGAGAACGGGTCCGCTTCAGCGACTCTATTTCAACAATTTCCTCCAGGTGATTATTTATCAATCCCTGCATCATTATTCCATTTGTGTGATAGGTTGTTCCCTTACCTGATAATGTTTCCTCCCCAAAGTCTTTATTATCCCAAACAAAAATAGTTGATCTGCATTTTGAAAATCTTGGAGGAATTTTCCCTTCATTTGACAACAGCCTTTGTGCAAGACCTGTTTCAAAAGTCATTACTGTCCTAGTTTGTGTAATATTCCACCAAGTTGTGTTGAACCTGTTACATGGCGAACAGCCATGCCATGAGCTAAACTTTTGGGAGTTTGCTTTTTGCCCTTTTGATGATCAGCCATTGTCGTACTGTACGTCAACCCTCATCAAGCGCATAGTCACAAACAATAGAAGTTCATAATCATATACTATCAATGTGTAAAAGAACATCAAATTTATCAATCAATTATATTTCTTTAAAAAAATGTGCACTCCACTTTTATTAACAGAGTCTTCCTGTTAGATCACATAATTTGCATATTTATAAGATATTCTATCGCATCGATAACTTTAGTTGGTAGTTATATGGTATTTTGCATTGATAAAAATAAATAATAGCCAGATTAAGTAACTGACTGCGCATTGCAGATCCATAACAACACGATTGCATGCAGAGAAATGAGATTACAATAAGTGTAAGCGAGGACCTATTAAAATGCTTTGGAAAAAAATGACCAATAATAATATATATGCAAATGCACATGTGTTCATATTTTACGCGAGTTGAACGATATTTACACAAACTTGAATTACTTTATTCAATGTCATATAGGAAGTGTTTTGTTTGACATGATAGGTCTTCAAATAGTTGCGTGCTGCATATTTTAGCTGTAAAGTTAGATTTGAATTCAGGATAATGTTTTTATGTCACTTAAATAAATACTGCACGCAGATTGTTGCTGCCAAGTTAGTGAAATGTAACAGGTGATCAAACAAAAATAATGTTCACGAGACTGCATGCACCAGTTCACCTGTTACACCAGCTGGTGAATATATTACTTCTATGCTTAATTGATGATTTCAGCTATAGTAATATGTCGGCAATCTGTGAACTACCTTCAACCGACAATTGAGTGGTTGACATCTTAAGAATCGATCAACGAGGTGGTATGATGGCCTGACCACCCGATTTTATTCGTCGCCTCTGATGTTGATATCTAACATCACGGATATCTGGGACGTGGTAGATTATATTAACTCTTCGGTATGTCGTGGCGATTTATTACTGCCAGACGAGGACCGGAATGTCTCTGACTTCTGTCGTGTGATATACTTGCAAATCCCAAATTCTTACTTTGACATATGACCCGTTAACATCTGGTGAAAATCAATCTTCAACCACCCATTGTCGTCGAAAGAGGCGCTGCAAGTAATCGGGTGGTCAGACTCGCTGACTTTGTTGGTGTAGATACGTTGTGTCCCAATTTCGTGGTCGATGTAACAGAACCCCATTGCTGGTCGTAAGAGGCGACCAAATTGGACTCATGGAAAAACTGGTAGGGCATATCCTTTCAAGACATATCCCTACTTGAGTATGCTCTCAAGGCATCGTTTATTAGACATCCACAGCCATGAGGCATCATCCTTGTTGACTTTCCATGGTGGGTAGGGAGCTAGATGGGTGAATCATATATTTCTACCAGTGAGGCAGTTTTGTTTTACGCCGCACTCAGAAATATTCCAGCTAAATGGGGCGTTCTGTACATAATCAAGTCTGGATCAGACAATCCAGTGATAAATATCATGAGAATCGATCTACGCAATAAGGATACCATGACGTCAACCAGGTGAGCGAGCCTGACCACCCGATCCCGTTAGTCGCCTCTTACGACAAGCAGGTGCTACTGAAGATCAATTCTAACCTGTATCTTCACGTTTGTCTACCATGGCACACCAACTCAAAAAACGATCGCACGAGTCTGATGATTCGTTCTCCTCGGAGGATGGGGCTCCTGCAGCTCTCATCAACACTGATAACTGGCCTCGTTATGTTGTCATGTCGTCACCGGATGGCGGTCTTCTCAATCTGAATCCTTTAGCAAAGGGTATCGACGTTTTGGACGGTGAAGTTAGGAAGTAAAAAAGATATGGTTCTCTGTTGACAGAATGCAGGAAACAGATCCACTGTATCAACAGTATCAACATTACTGAGGTACTGTCCATTTGATTTCATTTGAGACCGATGAATTGCTCACGAACACAAAATCTAATTATTGCAACAAAGCCAAATTTTGCACAGTCGCATGAAGTCGTCAGGCCAACTCGACAGACAAACACCCGAATAAAAAAGTTGTTTAACAAACGATCATTATTTTGTTGTCACTTTTCTCTATTTTTGACGTGGGGGACCACTTGCTGGTAGAACAGCCAGGTGGTCGCGTGGCAGGTGTGAAAATGAAATTTCACTATACACGCTTGTTGATTACCTTTTTTATTCGGGTGTCCAAAATTATTAGACAAATCATCAGAGTTGGTCTGTCGATTTCATGTGACTGTGCAGAATTTAGCTTTGTTGCAATCATTAGATTTTTTTTATTCAAAAAGAGGAAAGAATATGTAAGCTGTGTAACGCTAACGTTGTTGGGGATGAGTTTCACTATCTCTTTACATGTGAAACTCTTCTCCAACAGCGAAATACCTATCTCGTGACATATATGTGTGATCTCCAAAAACATTCAATGTTAAAGAAATTATTATGTAATAAAACTA